>RJWM01022595.1:0-33364 GCA_004363535.1 Dasyprocta punctata
TCAGTTGCCTGTAACAGTGTCACATCCGTATTAGTTTCCTGGGGCCATTATAACAATGTACCACAAACCAGAGAGCTCTGTGAAGGAAGAAATGTATTATCTTTCCATTCTGGAGGCTGGAAGTCTGAGATCAAGGTGTTGGTAAAATTGTGCTCCCTTGGAAGGGACTAGAGAAGGATCTATACCTGGCCCCTCTCTCTTTCTCTCTCTCTCTGACAGCTCCTTGGCTCTTAGCTCAGAGCAGTGGGACTCCAATTTTCACATGATACGGAATTTCGCTTGTGCCTAAGTCTCTCCTTTATATATATATTCTTTTCACTGAAGCCTCAGACCTTCTTGATAGTTCTACTGGGTTTTTTTTTTTTTTTTAGCTTTATTGTAGTATGGTTCTATATAGTAAAGGCATATAGCTTGATGTTTTTGTATACGTATCTGCTTCTAAGTGATTACCACAATCAAAGTAACTGACAGGTTCACAACGTAACACAAGCATATGCTATGGTGGGTGTGGGTGTGGTCAGGATACTTAAGAACCATTGTCTTAGCAAATTTCAAGCATATATATAATAGTCACCATGTTATACATTAGATCTTTAGAATTTATCTTATAACTTCAAGTTTAAACCCTTTAATCAAAATGTCTCCATCTGGTAACCAAACTTTCACTCCATTTCCAAGAGTTCAACTTTAGATTCCACATGGAAGTGAGATCATAGAGCATTTGTCTTTCTCCAAGATGTAGGCAGAGGAACAGGCAGGAAATGATATTGGAAGACAATATCTACTACAGAGGTTATATGAATATTATATGTTTTCATATGAATATGACTGTGACAGATTGTGTTTCCATCAGAAATCACACATACACATGCACACAATTTGTAATATACACCATGTATGTAACATAGCCACATATTAATTATATAACTAAAAATTAATTCTTACATGTGTAATATGTACATATTGATTTAAAGAAATAGGTATCTCTCCCACATCTCATGGGCCTTTCTTACAACATGACTAACATTTTTCTCACTGCAAGTGAGGTCTATTCCATCTCCTCTTAGATCTAGGCAGACATTTTAAACCATCTCATCTAACAATGGACAGCAGACCTGATGCCACCTGTCTCCTGAGACCACATCATCAAGGAAGTGATAGTTTCTGCCTGACTTCATCTCTGTTTTCCTGTCACGAAAACCCAGTGGCCAGGGTAAGAGGAAGTGGAGGTCCAGGCAGCAGCTCCAGTGCAGGTCGCACTCCACAGGCACCATCCGGAAAGCAGATCAGAAATAAAGCGTTCTTCAGGCACACTAGCCCCAGCTCCAGGCCTTTAGCTGAGTCCTCAGACTCAGAGAAGCAGGAAATCTCTGCTGCCATTTTACTTTGTCTAAATTCCAAGCCACCCCAATTTTAAGAGTTAATATGGCAAATGCAGGGTCATGAGTTCAATTCCCAGTACCAACAACAACAAAAAAGTGTTAATGAATAATTACTGCTATTTTTAGCTTTCTTGTGGGCTGCATGGTGTTCCCCAAACCCCAAATTCACATGTTGATATTCGAACTCCCAATTTCTCAGTGACTGCATTTGCAGATGAGGCTGCGGGAAGGTGACCATGTTAAAAGGAGGCTGGCTAGTAGTTTGACACCAATCCAACCTGGATTGACCTTGCAACAACAGAGACACCTGGTATTCATAACACAGGACCAGGCATTTGAGCACACAGTGAATACCAATCATTTCCAAGGGTTTCCAAGGAGAAAGGCTTTGGGATTAGCCAAACCTATAAACCTTGACATTGGATTTCCAGTCTACAGAACTGTGAGAAAATAAATTTCTGTCATTTAATCATACAGTCAGTGGTATTTTGTTATGCCAGGTCTAACAAACTAGCACAGTCACTAAGTTTTGGGGTGATTTGTTAATATAGCAGCAGAGAACTGATACAATGATGCTCATGAAGAGTTGTGTTTATTAAATCAAAACATTGTTGACTTTTAGGTGCATAGAATAAAAATACAACCTTGATTCAGATAGTTAACTTAGAAACACTATAGCGCCAACAAGACTGAACAAAAGTATAAACATATAATTACTTGCATTATATGCAAGCTGTCAGGCTTGTACACTGATAATTCAGGCTCTTCACAGATAAACCATCATAAAAGCATGCCATTAAATCATCCTAAGCAATAAATATTCCTAGCCTCATCTTTTCTTAACAAATGTAAAGGTTTAAGCCTTATGAGAATGTAGAGCTCTAACTTGAAAAGCAATTCTTCTCTACATATGTGTATACCATGTATCCAAGAACTATTCAAAATATGTATAAATAACGAAGTACCTTGCTAATGCACTATACCCTCAATGGAGTGGGGGCAGTACTTTTAGAGAATGGATTTTTCATTGTTTCTTTTTTTCAGTAAAACATAAGTTTTTAACATAGCCTCAGCATCTGGAAGAGTTTTATTCATTCCAAAGCTGAGGAATCTATGGCTATTCTCAAGGTAGATATGGCTGTGCTCCTAGAAAAGACGCTTACTTTGGGGCCAGTTTGTACCTTAAGTAAAGGAATAAGTAAAGTAAGCACTGAAAAGCAAACTTCAGTCTAACTAACCAGTGACTAACTAACTTACTAGAAGGGCATGATTACAAAAAAGATAAAATAAATAAAAAATCAGGAGCCCAGGAAGATATATCTTGGGCTATGTGGTCACGGTGGATTGAGGCAATGATGAAGAACTACTATGAAGGATCTAGTGAGTCGTTTTGGTTTTAATTCTAAGGACAGTAACAAATCATTAAGTAGGTTAAATGACATAATCTATAGCATTTTATGTAGACACTGCTTTGGCTGCAATGGGGAGAAAGAATGTGGAAGACAAGGATGTCTGCATGGGGACACATAAGGAGGGCACTGCATTACTCCCAGCAGACAGGCTCACAGTGCTAACTATCACAGAGTTACAAAGCAGCAGCTAGGAAACACTTGGCCAAGAGTGATTGGTGAATCCAAATGACTTCTACCTTCCCATGGGTCTTCACTCCACACATAACCCTGCTCATGACACACCATGTATCTGTGGGATCTTGCACAAATTCTACCTACTTGGCACAGTTTTTCCTACTGCTTTTTCTTCCATCGAGCATTCCATTGTACTTTTCCCCCAAACTATTTGCATCCTCCTATGTGTGTTCCATCCTCTGTCTCTGTTACAGAATTTTTCATGTGCTGTAAATTACTTGCATGTACACCTTTTCTTTGAGAGAGGGAACTATATTTTACCAGCCTGCTCCCAAAGGACCTGTATTAGATCTCATTACATAGTAAATATGACAGAAGCATGTTCATTAAATAAATGAAAAACCACATATGCTAATTACATCACTCAAAGAGTGAGCAGAAATTTTAGTCCCAGAGTCTCTAAAATTCTCAAAAGACATCTCATTTTTTTTTCTACAAAGTGTATTTTGTTTCTTTCACAGTATAAGAAACAGGCAAAACAGATCAGTAGGAGAAAGTAAGCACAGAACCTCAAAATTCTGACAAGGGGGACGTGATTTTGACCCTTGTATAAACCTTGAATGCGTTAGAAAGAATAATGAATCCAAAATCAGGATTCTGTGGTCATTACACCTGTGGAGGGTTTGTTTCCAGGCCAAGGGAACGTCTGGATACTGAGGGTAATATCAAACTCTACACAGTTGTTCCTTCTACATACGATCTGTGATTACATTTAATTCATTAAATAGGGATAGCAAGAGATTATGACTGATAATAAAATAGAGTATTTATAATAATATACTGTGATAAAAGTTGTTTAAAACCTGTGAAGTTTTTTTTTCCAGAATTTTCCATTTCTTATTTTTGGGTTGTGTTGACCACAAGTAACAGAAGCTGTAGAAAGGAAATCATAAACAGAGGTGGACTGCTGTATGGCAGTTCACAGTGTAATTTAACACCAGCATCAAAATTGCAGTGCTGAAGATCAAACTCAGGGCCTCACACATGGTAGGTGAGCATTCTGCCACTGAGTAACATCTCCGGCTCTCTTGTTTTTAATTTTTATGTTTTATTAACACATGTTTGCAATACGCAATGCTCTCACTACTCATGGGGAGCTGTTCCACTATACAACACATTTTAATTCATTTTCCATCCCTTTCCTCTCCCCTCCCTCTCCCTCCCTGCTTCTCTTGATCTCCCCTATATTTGCACAAGATCTATCTCCCCATTTCCTATTATCTATCT
Source organism: Dasyprocta punctata (assembly GCA_004363535.1). Taxonomy (NCBI): domain Eukaryota; kingdom Metazoa; phylum Chordata; class Mammalia; order Rodentia; family Dasyproctidae; genus Dasyprocta; species Dasyprocta punctata. The sequence continues at coordinate 4,256 of RJWM01022595.1, forward strand.
TTCTTTTTTTATTGGCACACAATTGTCATCCATAATGATTACATTCATTATAGGGGGTTGGTACATGTACATGAAATTGTTGTCTTTCATTTTGCTCTTTCTTTTTTGGGTTTCCCATATAAGAGAAATTCCCTTTCATTTAGATTTGTGTGTCTGGTTTATTTTGCTTAATATTATGGTCTCTAAAAGTCTACACTTTATTCTGAGACAGGGTCTCACTAAGTAGCCCAGGCTATCCTTGAACTACTCCTGCCTCAGCCTCTTGAGTAGCTGGATTTTCAGTGATGTGCCACCACAACCAACTACTCTACCAAGTTTGTTTCTATTTCTTTCTTCAGATAATAGAGATTTAACTAGTCTTTTTGTCCTGACGTTGTCGAGGTCTTTCAGATAAAACCTATTTTTGTGACACTATACATATTGCTTTATAAATCATTTTATTTTGAAATAATTTGAAACTTATTTATTATAATTTAAAAAGAGCCCAGTGGCATAAGTGTCTCCCTGGCAAGCACAATGTCCTGAATTCAATTCCCAGCACCAAAAATAAAAAATAAATAAGAGATTTGAAACACAAGCCTTACTGAGTAATTTAAACTGGGAAGCAAATACATTCATAAGTTTAAATAAAAAGCTGGTTCTCTTAGGAAAATGTTTACAATTGTTTATAATATATAATTTACAGGCTCTAATTGGTTATCTTAGTATTCTAAAGGTAAATTTTAGAATAATTTTCTTATTTGAACTTTAATTTGCAAACTATTGTGTCCTTTTGCATATTTGGTTACAAATTTGCATAAACAGCATAATTACACTTATCCACTTTTCTCAAAAGATTAAGAAGGAAAAACTACTAATTAATCTCATTTACATGTGGATAAGGTTAATTGCTAAAACCAATTTTTTATTTTCTCTTGCTAAGCTGTAATAAATGCTGCCATGCTTATTAAGATACAGCATAGATATTACACCACATATCAAACTGAATAATAATTATATTTATGTAATATCTTTCACTCCCCATTTTCAAAACTAATTTTTTCCTTGTCAAACAGCACATTGTCTAACTAGATGGGTGCTTTCTCTCTGCCAGAAAGATTACAATCTTACCTTCCTTTAATTGTGTTCACCTATCTTTCTCAGGCTATTTCATAGTTTTTTTCTTGCCCACATAAAGATAGATACAAAATAAAAGTCTGGTGTTATAAAATGTAAAATTAGTATTATTGTGTCTCAGTATAAAATAAACGCTTAAAGAATAAATGTATGTTAACTTTTATTTTGTATTTGTACAGATACCTGTTTTTATTTTTTCTGTTGGTTATTGAATATTTGCCCCTATATGTAGGTTACTGCCCAGATTATTGTATGGTTATCTCTTTAGTTCAATCCTTTTTATCCCAGTGCTGAATGTTTATTTTCAGGTTATTTTAAATGGTTTCCGATTAACACTTGCTAAAGCCATCCCTTTGGACTTCGACTTAGCTTGTACATGTTCTAGAGACGGATTTCTAAAACGTTAAATTAATCATGTAGTATTCTTACCGGTTATCCTTCAAGCTTCCATTTTCTACAAGACATTCAAGTTCCATAGGATAGCATGTAAAGTGCTTCACTGACTGGAGGTGTAGCTCAGTAGTTGAATGCTTGCTCTCCAAAACACAGGAACCTGAGTTCACTCCCCAGAACCAAAATAGACTAAAACAAAACCCTTACCCCCTGGCTTTTTGCCTGGGTGTCTGTCCTCAGCTCCATCTGTAATCCAGAGTTGTGAGGTTCCAGGAAGGTGATTATTTGGAGTTCCTGAAACTCACATTTCATGCCCCTAAAGTTGGCAAAACCAGCATCCTTGCTATGCTTGCTGAAAGTTGTTTGGTTATAAACGTCTGAGGAAGGGGCAGGAAGTCAGACTGCAATTAGGAAATAATTCTATAAAAGCATTTATATAATTTTGCCTACAAAGATCCCCAAAGAAAGGCATTTAAAACTTCAAAGACTCCAGTAATTCATTGTTCCCTCAATTTAAAAATACTCATTTTCATATATTAATTGTGGAGTCATATATTTGTATTATTTATGCTAAATAGGGCCCCTTAGATCCATACTGTTTAAGAGTCTGTCTTTGCCTCTTGATCATTTTGCAAGATGAATCCCTAAGACTCAGTTTTAAATTCACATCCTTCGTTTCCTTACCCTCAAGCATTTCAGAAATCCATCAGTCCTGCCCGTTTCCTTTGCTAAATCGTTTATCACACTGTATTTGTTGATGGCATGATTATTTATTCCCTCATAATTGTTTGTTGTCTGTCTCTTTTAAAGGTAACATGGTTTAGATGATTCTGTGGAAACGTTTTGCTTTGTGGCTTTCTGACTACATTCTTGATAATGGAATGTGACCAGGAATGCTGCGTGTGAAGACTTCACATCATCCTTTGCCTTCTTACTGATGGCAACAGGACGACTCCCTAGCACAGATTTCTTCCTGGTACTTTGGCTAATGGTTCAATCATGTGTTGTTTACCTTCGAAGCTTTCTTTAAACCATGCAAGCTCTGCATCCTAAAAGGTGTACCCCTACTGGAGCAGCAGCTGTTTCAACCATGAACAGTGGTTTATCGCCAACTATGCAAAAGTCTCTCTAGAATTGCTCACTATGTTTCATCAGGGAAGGGAGGTTTTTGTTTCCTGTTACCCCAATATCTTACATAGCACTTAATAAATGTTTTTTAAAATACATATAATTAAACAAGTTTTAATTTTCTAATGCTTGGATAACAAAATTCAGGATGATCTGATAAAGTTAGCATCATGCATTTCATTCTTTCTTTAAATATTATTTTATTAGTTATAAATGGTATATTCAATATATGATTAATAACTTTTTCTGGTAGTGTTGAATACTGTTGCTTTTCCAAAAAAGTACAACTCATGACATACGAATTATAAATTCAACATTTCACTTTTTTTATATTAACATATCTAAATTTCAGAGTCTATATGTTTTCGGCTTATCAGAGCAGTAAAATATTTGTACCTCAATGTGTATGTTAAATATTTTTCATTTTGCATTTTGGAAGACTTTTTGAAGAAAAAATATTCAAGTAGTCCATTTTTTATTTTAAAGGGAACAAAAAAAGGACAACAACAGTGAAAACAATATAGAATTTCAAAACATGATGGTAGAAACTTAACAATGGTCATTATATAAGTCTATTCTTAGCAAAACGACATTGAGTTGAAATTTGCTATCATCAGTGTGACAGAATTAAAATTTAAAACAGTGATTCTTAAACTCATTACAAGTTGGAATTTTTTGGAGAGTTCCTTTTTAATTTCTTATACTTGAGCTCCACATCTATATCCAGATTTTTAAAAATTTAATTGGTCTAGGGCCAATCCCTGAGGTCTTAGTATTGTTAAATCTTTCCAGGTGATTGTAATTTACAACTAGGGTTAAAATGTGAAGACTCAGAGGGAGGTCCCCTAATTTTTCTTCATTCTGCTCAAAGTTCTACTGATGATGTCACAGCTGATTGCATCTGTCATGCACACTAAAAAGGAAAATAAGGACTTTTACAATAGCAATAGCATGTTTACATTTATCATGTCTGCATTTGATGTATCATACATATATCAAATATAAAAATACATTGGGACCAATGAAAGAAATTAGATAGGGCTTCTTGGATGAATGACTGGTTTTAGCCCTAGAGAAAAGACTGTACAAGCTGGGCATGGAGCACTGCCTCATGCCAGAATGCAGGAAAGAATCACAGAACACAAAGATTGGGTCCACCAGAGGAACACAGGAGCTGGACCACAGAGCTACCCATGGCCAAAGATGGAAAAATAGGCATGAAAGAAATAAGTAAAACAGTTTCGAAGTATAATCCAAAGGGAAAACTAAGTATCTTTGAACCTATGTTGATTGAACTATTAATAAATGGACAAAAATAAACAAAATCTTTCATGCCAAACTCTAAGTGTGTAGGACCCTGAATTGTGGCCTGTGCTTAATGACTTGTTTCCATAGAGGAGGAAATGGAAAGAGGAGGAAAGGCAATTCATATGGGAACAACTGACCAGTACTACCATGGACACATGGTCCAGGTTAATGCTTGAAGTGGAGTTGTGTTGGCAGCCTGAACCCTTAATCGTACATGCTGTGGTCTTTCTCCCCACAATTCACTAACCCCAGTCTAACTATGAAAAGGTAGTAGACAAACCAAGGGAACATTCTTCACGATATCTGACTAATATTTCTCAGAACTGTCAAGGTCATGAAAATGAATGAAAGACTGGAACACTGTTACAACCCAACAGAGCCTAAGAAGAATGACAGTGAAATGTGAAGTGTGATTCTGAGCTGGGACTTGGAACAGATAAAGGGCACTGGGGGAAAACTAGTAATGACAACAACTAAAACACATGTGGAGCTTGGAGAATAAAAATGAACATACGCTGGTCTCTTACTCACAGCAAATATATCATAATAACGTAAAATGTTAGCAATAATTTCCAATGAGTGTCTGATATATGAAACTCTGCAGTAACTTTGCAACTCTTCTATAAATCTAAAATTATCCTAGAATTCACAGTTGATATAAACTTTAAAAAATACACTGAGGGCATGACATTCACATAGATTATGAACATTTGATATTAAAAGAATATTTGAATTGTGTCTGGGAAACTGAGGCAGGAGGATCTTGAGCTCGAGACCACCCTAGGGAATTTAGCAACTTAGTGAGAACCTGTCTCAAAATTTAAAAAAATATCAAAAGACAGGGAATATACAATAGTATCTTGGCTCTTGGATGTTTCTGTTTGCAAACAATTCGGCTTGCAAACAAAAGCATTTGGCAAAATTTTCCTCCAATTGGGAAACTGTATTCAGTGACGGACACGACCATGCCTATCTTCCCCGTACAAACACAAACACAGCCAAATTCCCCCAAACTGTGAAAAAAATTAAGTTCCTAAACCAAGGTACCCCTGTAGTTCAGCAGTGCACTGCTTGCCTAGGATGTGAAGACACTGGATTCAAACCTCAGTACCACCAAAAAAGAAAAAATTACATAAAATAAAAAACAGCTCGATATAGCTCAGGGCAAAGATCTGGGTTCATTCCCCAGAGAAACACACACAGAAAGAAAAAAATTGAAATTTTCCTTTGAGCTACAAATATTTATTAAGTGCCAGAATTATGATTACACAGAATTATTAGGATTTTGTCCAGGTTAGGCCTTACAACAAAGTTTAGGTAAAATAAAAAAGCAGCATAGCTTTTCAGATGTACCCAGTGGGAGTTAAAGCTAAATACTCACAAAGCATTTGTATTTCCTGTGGTTTGGAGATTCAGAGTTGAAACTCAGAACAACCAGGGGGTAAGGATAAGGATATGATAAGGATAAGAATAGTCTACAAACAGAAAAAGGAGACAATCTATGTGAAATTTGTGAAGAGTTGAACAAAAATAGTTTTTGGGCAAAATAATTCCACTACCCATTTCTAGGCTTAGAGAAGATTAAGAATTAGGAAGGTAGGTTCAAAGTGACAGTAACTGAAGGGGCACTAGAAGAGACATCGATGAATGCACTGTTCCTCCTCTCTGATCAGATGGAGAGAATCCCTGTGTCATGAGAACAGTGAAGTGGGTAAGAGCCATCTCAGAAAAAAACCACTCAACCGTCCAGGAAATAAATCAAAATTTGGAATCTACCACATAAAGCAAACACTAATGCCAGATTCCAGCATAACCGAGTAAAAGAAACCATCTCTTTATCTCATGTTTCCAGTGACAATTGCTGTGTAGCATTCCAAAATATAGAAGCTGAAAGTAATCATTTTAATATGTTCGCAGATTGCAAAGTTTGGAGAGTCAGAAAAGAAACCTGCGAGACGGGCATCTCGGTCTCATGATATCTGAAAGCTCCGCTGAGAAGGCTGGGATGAGCTCATTGAGTGGGGACAGGAAGCAGCCCCAGGCCCACATCCCCACAGCTCTGGGGCCTTGGCTGAAGCAACTGGGAGACAAGGATGACTCACAGACCTGCACCCTGGCCTGAGCCCTTCTTGTGCTTTGTTTCCTTACTTTCTAGGGTCCTCTGGGGAGGCAGAGCGGCCCATCAGAATTCCAAGCTTGAGTGTTCCGTAAGCAAGGTGAACGTGCATGGGCCTGTTATTACTGGGAGGGGCAACGTCACCACTCACCAAAATACCTCCATCTGGCGATCAGAACCTCCACACACGGGTCTTCAAGAGAGATCCCAGATTCGAGTGAATCAATTTACCTGTTTTACCATGACTATGGACTCGTGAATTGTTTTTTGTTGTTTTTTTTTTTCGTGCAGGATATCATATTCCTTACCATCATTATTCCTGTAATGTCGAATTGTCCCGAACACAGCTAGATGGATTCTCTCAGGATGGCTCTGACTTCTGTGTGTGTCCTCATCAGTGTTCAAGCCTTTCCTTTCTTTCTGACACAAGATGTGTCAGGCTCAGCAAGCAACTTCATGCCATGCACTGGAAACCAATCACTTAATTAAAAATCCTAAATATAAATTTCTTTTAGAAATTAGGAACCAAGTTTAGGTGCTAAGTATCCTGGTTGCCACCGAAAATCAGCAGTGCTCATTGGCAGTTTCTGTTGACTATTCTAAGAAATATGTCTTGTAATAAAACTAATTGCCTCCTAAAGGGCCTAACTACTTGATTTCAGTCATTATTTTCAATTATAGCAAATAACCACCAAATTCGACACTTTTAAAAATTCACTTTTTTATGTTAATTAGCAATTATGGCTGAGTCAACAAATTAATTCCTTCTCCAAATTTGGTAGAAACTAAGAAGACATAGTACAGATATCTATAAAGGAAAATCACTGAGAGAAGCACATAGAAGTAGCATTTTCCAGAAAAGTACTATTATAAAAGACCATTGGCATTTTTCTATGGTACGCATTTTATTAAATCACTATGCGTAACTTTTAAAATAACCCTCAAAAGTGAGAATATATATCAAAGCCTCTCTAATTGAACTCTTAAAAGTCTTTTTCTTTTATAAATTTAAATTAAATGTTGAAGAGAATCAAAATAATTTTTAGCAAATATACAGAAGGGCAAAAAATAACCCAAATGCCTCAACTCATAACTCATTTTAATTAAGATAAAGTAACAATCATATTTGAAGATATGTGCATTCCAGAAGATACCAAATAATTGACACTTCCCTTAGAAGTAACCGTTATTCAGAACTTATTATTACTTTACATCTATCTTTCTACATTTACTTTATTACAGAGGTTGTATCCCTAAACTATATATTAGTTAATTATGTACAAATTTGAACTTTAAATAGTTCCAAGAGCCCTATGTAAGTTCTTCCATAGCATTCTGTTTCTGAGAATCAATCTTGTTTTTGCTCCAGATTGTAACTAATTCATCTTCCGTCCTCTAATATTTGATCAGATGAAAGTACCACAATGCGCTTACTTATTGTAATATGAATTAATTAGGTTGTTTACATTTTTCTCTATCAAAAAATGCACTGATCCATATGTTTTGATAAGCATAGGAAAGTCTGTCTCTGAGATAGGAAAAAAATTCCTCACACACAGAACATGTCCATTTCATATTGGTCAGAGTACACCAAACTCTTGCTCGATGGCCTTGTCAACTTACGTATGTGTGCATTTGTTCCATAACCACACATCCATCACCTTTAAAAGTTACCTTGAACCTCTTTGTTTTTCAGGGTTTTTTTTTTTTTTTTTCTGATCAGAATTGTTATATATACTGGTAGCCAGTTTGAACTTTTTCGATACCGTAAGTGGCATCCTTACTTGAAAAATACACTTTATAAATCATTATAAAGTTGAGATTCAATTTTTAAAAATAGATCTTAATTTTAGAGCAGTTTTAGATTGAAAAGAAAATTGTGTAGAAATTACAGCTCTCATATACTTCCTTTCCCCCAGTCCTCCCAACACATACACACATATTTCCTCCATTATCAACATTCTCACCACCAAAATGGTACATTTGTTACAATCAACCCACCCTGACACATCATTATTCCCCAAAGTCTATAGTTTACTGTAGGCTTCACACTTACTTTTCTACAGCCTATGAGTTTTGACACATGTATAATGACATAGACCTACTACAGTAGTGTTCTCTGATACTCCTGGAGCTGGGGTTTGGTATTCAACATCACTATGGGGGAAATTCTCAATCATCCTTACTTCAGATATTTCTTCTTCTCCTTTTTTCTACTGTGCCACTATTCAAACGTTATATCTTCTAGAGTTTTCCCAAAGTTCTTAGATTATTTGTTCTAGGTTTTTATTGTCTTCAGTATTTTTCTTTACCTTTTTCAGTTTTAAAAGTTCCTGTATTTCATCTCAAAATTCAGAGAGTTTTTTTCTTAAGATGTGGCCAGTCTCCTACCCCATCAAAAGCATTCTGAAATTTCTGTTAGTGTTTTGATCTTTAGGATTTTTATTCTTTCTGTAATTTTCTTGTCTCTGCTCACATTACCTGTCAGTTGTTGAATATTGTAGAATAACTAATGGTCAACTTGTAACAACTTACTGAATTGAATGAGCATGGTGCCAGGGGTGGAAGACCCACCTGAGAATTTTTGCCAACAGCATAAAAAACAGAAGGGGAAGATGGTGTGCTGTTGATTCTCATAGAGAAGCTTGTCTCATTGACTTTCTTGATGTAAACTCGGCTCTTCTCGTCCTTGAAGGAGTTCAGGTCCTTGCTGCCCTTGAGGATGGCTATGGTTCTTTTTGGGGAGCTTGGGTCCTTATCTTGAGCATTGCTTCCTGATGTCAGTGCAGCTCCCTCAATTTGCTGGCACAGATCTTTCATACCGCTTGTGCAGACTTTCTAGCTTCCACCACTGAAATTTGGGCCTTCCCAGCACAGTTCCATGAAACAGACTCCCATGAGACATTGTTGTGGGCTCTAGGTCTCCAGCTGGACTGTGGAGGACATTGCCATGGGCCTATTAGGCTGGACTCATGCAGGATATTGTTGTGGCATCCAGGCCCTCAGCTGGATTCTGTGAGTCTCTAGTTTGTGGACAGAGCTCCCACACTCTTTTGCATTTGACTCTAGGTAAATATTATTGAATAATCCTGTAAATTATATGTCCTATATTAAATTGCTTCTCTTGTTAATCCTGACTACAACAAATGTTGCCTATTTTTTCCATTAGGTAGTTTAACATATTAAGTACAATTATTTTAAATTTAAAGTCTGATAGTTTCAACTTTGCTGATAAATATAGATCTGGTTGTGAAGTTTGCTCTGTCTCTTCTAATTATTTTTTTGTCCTTTACTATGGCTTGTAACTTTTTGTTGAAAGGCAGATATGATGCTCTCAGTAGTAACGTGTGGGGAAGAAGAAGAATACTGTAGTTTTATGACTAGGTTTCAATCTTTCATGAGCTGTGTCCCTGGGGTGTGAACATCACAAGTTCTTCTCCATCTGTTTTTTCTTGCTTTGCTCTATGAGGTGGCTCAGGATTACTAGCCCTGGTTGCGCTGGCTGTATCTCTTTTCCCAAGTTACTTAGACTGTGGTAAACCCCAGTAGCTTAGGCATGGGCCAATTTTCCTTCAAGATTATGCTTTATTCCCACAAAGGTTTCTGCTCATGCACTATTGTACAGGTAGGTTGTGATTTTTGGCCTCTCTCTGTTTGTCTCTCCAATTTGGGGGACAGCAGTTTGCCCTGAGACCTCATTCCTCTGACAAATCTAGGAAGAGATATTAATTTTTGCTTGCCTAGCTTTTTATCTGTTGTCAGATACAACCATGAATTCTAAATATCTTGCATTATGATTTAAGAACCAAAAGTCTTAGAATTTAACTTATTTTGTGTATTGATTTCATATCTAGCAGATTAAGCCCATTTATTAATTAAACTTATTTTTTTGAACTTTCTTTCAGGTCTTCCCTCTTCTGTGCCTTAGTATTAGGACATCTATTTGTATGAAAAGCATTGATTCTGTACACCAGTGCTTGGGCAAATACTGTTACTACTTATCTTAAGGGTCACATTTGCCATTCAGTTTTGTATTTATACTTTCCATGTAAGTCCTAATTTTTCTCTTTCTTGATTTAAAAATTTGAAATTTTGGAAAGGATAAATATTTTAACAATAATAGTGTAATAGATACCCACGTATCCTCCACTTTAAACATGTTGAAGTACTTATTTTATATTCTATACTTTATACTATCAATATTTAATGTTTCTGAGCTCAGATGTGATAATTCTACTTGGCTCTTTAGGTAGGTAGATAGATAGATAGATAGATAGATAGATAGATAGATAGAGGTAGATAGATACGGATATAGATATAGATATAGATATAGATATAGATACAGAGCTAGAATTACAGCAAGAGCTGAAGATAATCTTTATGGACTTAATAGTTTTTGAGGACTTCTAAGTTTCTAAGTTAGACTTAGAAAAAAAAAACTTAGATTTGCCCTGGATTATGCGTCTGGCCCACCTTGTCCTCTGGAGGGATGATGACCGAAGCTCAGCTGTCCCCATTCAGCAAGCGCCCTTAGGACAGAAGCAAACTTTGGTGCTTTGAGTATTCTTCACTGTGTTAGTCAGCTTTCCACTGCTGTGATGAATACACATGAAAATCAACCTCATGCAAGAAAGATTTATCTTGGCTTATGGTTTTAGAGGTTCCAGTCCATGGTCAGATGCTTTCATTGCTTTCATTGTATATCTTAGATGAGGCAGAATATCATGGCAGAAGTGTTCAGTATAACAAAGATCCGTCCTGGCTAGGGACAAATTATGCCCTTCAGATACATGCCTCCAGTGACCCACCTTACCCAATTAGGCTCCGCCTCCCAATGAGCATAATAAACTATGAACTCATCATCTGATGAGGAGAAAACTCTCATAATTCAAACACTACTCAAAAGCTCATTAACTGGCAGCTAAGTCTTCAACACAAGTCATTTAAGAGACATTTCAGAACTTAACCATTTCCTAATTTCCCATATCATTTATTAATTTTTTAAAAATAGCTATTTATATTTATTTACATTTCACTGGATACTTTTCATTGTTTTCAATGAAAGAGAGCATCAAATTCTAGACACCACCATGTTTGGTGTGTTTTGGAGTTCTGAGGGTTGAAACCAGCACCTTTCACATGCAAGGCAAGTATCTTATCAGTAGGCTACTCCACCGTACTTTTTAAATAAAATATATTTTGAGACAACATCTCACTAAGTGTCCCAGAAGCTTTAACTTGAAACCCTCCTGCCTCAGACTCCTGAGAAATTAGGGGTTGCCAGCATCCACACTTGCACCTGGCTGTTCTTTTTTCTAGGTGATACTGGGAATCATACCATTGCCACCCTTTTCTGAAGTTCATTTTGCTCTTTCCTCCATGACTACCATTGGCACAATAACTCAGTATTGACTTATTTTCCACCTTCTATACAAAGACTTTACTGGCGTTACAAACTCTGCCAGTATCTTAAAGGATGTCTCTAACCTATTTAAGCCAAACCCTACCTAGTTTCCAAGGACAAGCTCAGACTCTCTATAGTGAAACTCATAAAATCTGGCTGTTCAAATACAGAAATTTCTCAACATCCCACCTTACCTCTGGGGGCATTTACAGTTACTACATAGGGCTGGATAATCTGACACAGGACAACTTGTTCTTTTGAGGTATTATAATCTTTGTTGCACTGAATTTTTTCATTTGCTCACTTGTTTCACCTTCTGGTCATATGCTGTCTATTAAAAATACTCCATAGTTATGTCAGGAAATAAAAGGAGATGTATTTGCATGAAAGCACCCTCCTTTCATAACCACGCAGGCATATTTATACAAGTTTCTCACATTGGCTGTAGGTTCAGCGGATTTGACCAAGGGAAAATGGGAACAATGTGACATTTGTTTTCAGGCCTCGTTTTGCACTTGGTGCTCTTAGATGTGACCTTTCCTAGCTAAGCACCTGTTATTCTCTTTAAAAATCAAGAAAAGTGTGAAAAAATTCTTTTACTCACAGTCACCAGTTTTTTTTTACCTTTCACATATTTTTTCTGATGGCTCTCCACTTCTCACTGCGTGCACAATCAATCTCTGATAATTTCACTTGATCAAAATACAATGTTGACATGAGTACAAATGAGACCAATTGGAAGTACGTTATTTAAAGGGCAAGCATGAGTTTAGGTATTGGTTTGTTGTTGATGCTATAACAAATTTCCACAAAGTAATGGGCTTAAACTATACAGATGAATCGTTTTGCAGTTTTGGAGGCTAAAAGTTAGAAATGAATCTCACAGAGTTAAAATAAAGGTGTCCAGTGAACTAGGTCTTCTCTTTTAGTAGGTTCTAAGGAGAAAACCACATGCTTATCTTTTCAAACTCTTAATGGTCAACTGAAATCCCTATCTTGTGACCACTTCTAGTGGACTCCAAACTCTGATTCCAGAATGTCATCTTGTCTTGTCCTAGATATCGACTCCTCTTGGCTCCCTCTTTTGAGGACTGCTGTGACTACATACAGTTCACCTGCTCATTCAGGATGGTCTGCTCACCTCAAGATCCTTAACCTAAGCACATCTTAAAAGTACCTTTTTTTCGTATAAGGAAGTACATTCAAATGTTGGGGATGGTAATGTGGATATCTTTGGGTGAAAATTCAGCATTATTCATCCTACCAAAATTTTCAGTGTTGGACATCTCCCATAGAGTTTAATTTCTTCTCCTTATACCAGTTCATGAGCCTGATGTCTTGTAAACCTGAGCCTGAATTTCTTCCTGCCAGGCCAATTATCCTTTCTAGCTCTTTACTATCAGTAATTTCATAGATTAAAACTATCCTGAATGTCACTTGCTCTATTTAGTGATTCTTCTATTGGATTTGAGATATCCAAAGCATTATCTAGAATGTCTACAGTTTTGACCTCATTCAATATAGTCCATTGATTAGTTACTCAGCAATAAAAAGAATTTAAATTTAGTTACATACACATATTGTTATATTGCCCTGTTTAAGATAGAAGCGCAATTCTATACAGTTTACCCTCACTTCCTGTTGGTGGTCATGCTCATAACATCATAGGTTTTATTTTTCTTTTCAATAATAGTATTTTATAGATATTATGCCCCATTGAACATAATAGAATTATCTCTCATATGTTATAATTGAAATATGACTTTCCTCAAGAAAAGAACCTAAACAAATAATATAAAGAGCATTATTGAAAATCTGTAATATGTTAAGTATTTATGTATGCTTCTATAGGTTTTATATTAGTAATATGAACAAGTTAATAAAGTAATATTTTAAGCTTTAGTAGGGTGTCAAATTTATTCTTAACCACAGCCCCATGAGGTAGATATTGCTTCCACGTTTGTATAGTTAGCAAGAGGCTATACTCCATTCAAATTTAAATCCAACTGGCACTATGCAACATGATGGAGAAATGGCAACACTGAGTCCATTCGTGGGAAAAATAAGTTTGAAAGTGAGGCTTCCACAAGGCGAAAAGTATTTATGAACTATTTCTCTTCCTAACAACTTTTTAGATAGAGGACATGATGAAAACAGCAGTACATCTTCTTTCTAAACATCATTGTTAAAATACTAGGTAAATTTGACTTCAAGTTTTCATTTAGAAATATTTCATTGAGTCAGCAACTTACACAAGAAATCAATGTATGACATTAATACAGCCTTCCTTAACCAAAGATTTCAGTAGATGCATTTTTGAAATATAGTTGATTCTGGCACTTAAAGCACAAGTTGTGAGAAGCAATTCATTTTAACATACAGTTCTCATTAGAAAAATATATCCAAATCAGAAAATACAGATATAGAACTTTTTTAAAGGGAGAGAAAAAGAAAAATAAGAAGGGTAGAAGGTAAAAGTGAAGAAGGATATTAAAAGAAGAAAGAAAGAGAATGGAGATGCTGGTTTTATAATCTATGCTCAAGTGCCTCTACTTGCGCGTATTAGACTGAGAAGTTAACAAAGACCATTAAAGCAAATCAGGTCAGGCGTGGCTTTGTGTCTATGGTCCTCTCCTGCAGTTAGGTGGAGCCATATGACCTCTGGCCAAGGCAGTAAGAATGAAAATGCTGTGGGTGCCTGCCCTTACCATTCTCCTTCACACCACAGCTCACTCCCTTCCACCTCTGCGGGGAACACTGAAAACCAACAAATTGTAAGGAATGAAATGGATGGGACTGAGAAGAGAACCATGAAGAGACAGTGCATGCCCCTTGAGTTCATAATATTAAGTGAAATAAATCAAATACACAAGCTTAAATATCACATAGGAGAAACCCAAAATATGAATGAAGAGCAAAATAAAAGATGGATAACAGGAAATATATCATTTGCAAAAGGAAAGAGGATCAAAAGATGGAGGGAGGGAGGAAGAAAGAGGGAATGAGAAGTGAATAAAAAAGAATTAAGATGTGTTTTATACATGTACCGACTCCCAATGAGGAATGTAATCATTATGTACTACAAACATATACCAAACCATTTTTACACATTAAAAACAAAACAAAACAAAACAAATCCCAGAGATATATTTGAACTGTGCCTGACACTACCATGACCAAAAGACTCAGGTTTATAGTTTTGAGCTTTCAGACACTTATTCTGCTTGCTGCAGCAGCCAGCAATTACTTACCTTGAACAAAATAGTAGCTGGGTGACAGAGTCTGTTGTGAGACGTATCTAAGTCCCTCTGACAGCTGAGACAGAGTGGAGTAAGGCATAGAAATATTTGAGGAGAAAAATGAGCAGAATTGAGGACCAGCATCAAGATTAAGCAGGAAACAAACCCAGCTCCCACACATCTTAGGAGAGACTTAGCAAAACAGTGAAGCCCTTCCTGAGAGACGATGCTGAACAAGAAACAACCTAGGGAGTTTGGAGTCCTGAATTTAAAGTGTTCCCTGCTCTCTTTCACTGTACATTTTACATTTGGAATTTGTTTAGGAGATTATCTCACTACATGATGTTTAAACTGTGAAGCTTCGTAAGGACAGAGACCTTTTCTTTTTTTTACTTAACATTCTGTCCTTATCGCTAAAACATCCTTGACACAATGTAGATATGCAAGAAATAAATGAATAAATGAACGCAACAGTGGGTGGCATGACAAACAGACATTTGGGCATATAAATCTCAAGGGAGCAACTGGACTTCAAGGGTGGAAATTAGAATTCGTCAGCCTTAAATTGCTAGATGAAATTCTGAATGTGGAAGGAATGGTCCTTGATGTAAAAGAGGAAGAAAAAGAATGAGTTAAAAGAGCACATGGAGGGTAGAGGGTTTTTATTCTTTCATGGGAGAAGATTTCTTCACGGACTGCAATGAAGGAAATGGCTAGGTAAAGGGATGGAGGATAGAGGAGAGAAAAAAATAAGAAACAGAAAGGGAGGGGGAAGAGAGAAACAGAGAGGGGAAAGAGAGAGAAGGAGAAAGAGAGAGAGAGAGAGAGAGAGAGAGAGAGAGACTAAGGGTGGATGGGGGTCAATTTATAGGTGTTGGGAGTGAACCCGAAAGAGATGACAAGAATGAGAGACATATGAGTAGGGTTGGTTCTTGAATAGAAAAAAAGAGATTCAAAGTATTTATTGAGGAAAAAGTCTGACAGGAAGCTAAAGAAAAATAACACCTTTCTAGACAGTACTGAGGGCCAAGCTCAGTTTAGGGACAATGAATGTGTGCACCACAAGAACCAAAAGGTCACCTATAAGATTCTTTGCTCATTCTGCAAATATTTATTCAGTACCTTCCATTATAAAAGCACAGTGCTCCTTGCCAGGATCAAAGTGTGTTAATGATGCTAGTGCTTTGTATTTATTGTGGCCAAAGCACATGTCATCAGTCATTCCAGGGAAAACGAAACAACTTATTAGTGGGTGGCAGGTAGACAAAACTATTGACTGTGTGAAATTTTCCCTTTTCAGGCTGCTGTTTTAATATAGTGGTACACACAGGTTCCCTGTTTTATTTTTCAAGTTAAGGCATTTAATGTGTTCTCCTACTGACCTTCATTAAATAAATCACTGTGAGCCCAAGAGTCTGGAAATGAGGCTTATGAAGCCAGGCAGTGAAAGAATCACCCGCATCTCTTATCCTTCTGGGGCTCTATTTTCCTCTCTAAACAGAATTTTCTCTTTTCCCAATTCCTTTCCTTTACAGTCTAATCTCCATGCAAATAGTCTAAACAATATGGTAATTTCAAGCTGAGACTTTCTTTGAAAGAGAATAGAGACGCTATTAGTGTGCTTGATTGTGGTGTTGTTGGAGAGGTAAGGTCATCAAATGAGACCTACAAGCCCCACCTGCTCAATACAGAGGGGAGGCCAGAGGTTGCTGACCAGTAAGAGCAGTTAAGTTAGTTTATCATTAGTTTGTTTCCCAAAATTAGAAGTTGAGGGATGAAGATGCTAAAAACTTGACTAAAATTGCTGGTTCATAATGAGACTAAGAATCCATGCCTTATTCACAATCAAATTAGTGTCCGCTGGACATAATAACCCAGACAACAAGCATTTCCCATAGTATCCCAAAACACTGTTGTCTTAATTTTATCAAAGTAGTTTTGTTCATTTCTAAAGCATTAGGAAGTTTAAAAAAAAAATCAATGTTACAAATAGTTGCAGAAAGAGTACTATGCAAATAGTTCACTGAAAGCCTCATTTTCTATATTATTCAATCTTGTTAATGTTTGAGAATGTTAAATACAATTCCATGCTAGGATATGCAATTTATGAGGTGGCTTTGGAGTAAATTATTGAACTACAGTCGTCACCCTAGCCTGCATACCTTATCTATCTGCTCCATTAGTGAACCAACTTGAATGACCTACGAATTATTCGAGGGAAATAGCAGGATGGTAATAACAGTCAATTAAACTAATTTCTGAATTCACCTACTTGCTTTTATCAAGGTCATCCAACCAAACAAGATTTCAGAAAAATTAACATTCTGTCTCCTTTTGATTAAATCATCTCCAATGGCCTTAGGAGAAAGAAGTGTTGAATGCCAATCTGGTTTTAACTTTTAAATCCTCGTAGTCTACTTAGCTGAATCCACTGTTAGGCTTATTAAAAAAGTGATAGTTTAGATAACTCATAAAATGCAGGAAAGAGCAGGAGACTCAAAAACTGAAGCTGATATAATGTTTATCTTTCCAGCACTGAAGCTTATTTACACTCCTGGTGTGTTCACATTCTTGCGTTGGAAGTTGCATGTATGCTATGCTACTTGACATCACTGTATCTGTGCACTGGGGCTGCTTTGTGAGGGATGGAAAGAAGTTCTAGAACATATGCTTCTTTGCATTCTCTTAATATTACATTTAATTATTGAAGCATGCACCATTGTAAGTTTATTTTAATTTCAGTGCATATTTGTCCATTTTAAATATTAATATATAATTTCTGTGCATGTTATTTTGGGTCTCCCTCCTATATATCTATCTTTGGAATCCTCCTATTTCATTTGATCCTCTAACCTAGTGCTGATTGCCATCATCACTAGTTTAATTTATCACATCAGCCTTCCTCTTGGGTCCTTTCCTCCAATTCATTCAGTAAAAATTTCATGAGTCTTGAGGAAATTATGCTAAGTCAAATTTTAGTCAGAAAGACAAATGCAGCCTAATTCAGAATTTATTTTGTACCTCAAAGTGTCAAAGTCAGACTCAGACTAGAATGGTAGATTCCAGGAGCTGGGGAAGGGGACATTTGGGAGTAACTAACCAAGGAGCATAAGGCTTCAGTCGAGCATTATGTTTAAGTTCTGGAGATCTGCAGCACAACATTATCCCCATTGTTAATACACTATTCTAAGAGTTTATTCAGATAGATCTCGTGCTAAGTGCTCTTACCACAAAACGTTTTTTAAAAATTTAAATTCAATATTTATTTAACAAACTTTTTATTTTCTAATATAAGTCAAGTAAAATTTAAAGTACTGCACAAAGAATAGTAAAGAGGATTTTAAAAAAGAACTTCTCTAGGTATTCTTACAGGGCAAACTTTCTATACCACAAATGTGTTTCTATCATCCTGTTCCTTAGTACCTTTCTCAGGACACAAGCTATAAATCCAAAATAGGTTAACATGACTTGAGAAACCTTTCCCAAGATAGTTCCTCATGACTTGCTTTTTATCTTCTTTCACCAATAAGCTTGTGCCGGGTGTGTCCATAGGTGACAATGGGTGCTTCTCAGCTGCCATCCAGGGGATATTGGTCCAGTTCGCTTCAGAGCCTTTGTTTTGCCAAACACAGTAACCCTGCTGGAACAGAATGTCATCTGTCCTCCTGCACCACAACCATTCAGGCAGCACCCAGCTTCCACTCTAAATAGATGTTGAGTAAATAACTTATGAGAACAAGCTGGAAGGATGTCTCTAATCCAAGCTACCTCAAAGTACTCACAAGTCTCAGATACAAATAAGAGAACACAGTTTTTCACAAATGGAACAAAATAGGTTTCCTATAGAAAACTCAGTTCTGTTCTCAACCTCTTACAGTCTTGTTTTGAAATTTTATACCATTGTTTTTATTGAATTTTTTCTTAAAATTAAAACAAATTCAATTATGTTCCCACCAAGATGGGTTGACAAATAGTCATGTGGAGTGAAATAATTTTTTTGCTTATGAGAGTGAATGTATAGAATAATAGAATAGGAAGAAGCAGGGTACATTTAAAAGTATTACTTCACACTTTTGTTTCAGCTCATGATTGTAAAAGTTTGCACAAAGATGTGTGTACTGGGTTATTGAATACACTTTCTGTGGGTTTTGGCCAAAGATCTTCAATCACTGATTTAATAGTTTGCCTTTCCTTTTATGTTGTTATTACAGTGGAGTTTATCAAGTACCCTCAAAGGGTTCTGAAAGGAAGAAGCCAGAGTAAGCAGCGGTGAGAAAATCACAACCATCTCTCAATCCTTTTCAGTCCTTCCAGGAACAGAGGAGTGTGCTGATGGACCAGCAGTACCAAGTAGTCCTTTCCCAGAGCTACTGAATTCGAATGTTTATTTTAGATAAAATACTTAGGTGATTCATATGCAGGTTAGAGTTCAAGAGACCTGGAACAGTTGATGCTATGATTGTTCTGCTCGCATCTCCTCAGATGCTTTCATTTCTTTTTCTTTGTGCACACCAGCTACAAGTTTATTTGCAATTCCAGCATTCAGTATCAGTTTCTACCCTCCTCGGACTACCAGAACGTAATTTGCCTACAAAGAAGCAGCCACCCAAAGAGATTCAGAATGCACTTCCACCTGGGCAATAGTTATCAGTGTTGGAAAGATGAGGGATATTAATATGCTATCCACTCATGAAGGGATTTTACGGTGTGACCAAATGCTGATTTTTCTGTTTCAGTTTCACTGGGCTATGGGCATCTAGATCCTATTTGGCTAAGTGTTATTTCAACTGGTAGCTTGGGTATAGCAGACTGGCTTTTCCCCTGTGAATGGGCTTCACACAACCAAAAATTTGCTCTCTTTGGTTGTCTTCAAACTGGGACATTCTCTCCCACAAACTGGAACCCATGCCATACTTCTGCTTCTTGTGCCATCACACCTGAACAGGGACTATAACATTAGCCCTCCTGGACTTCTGGTTTGCTGAGTACAGACCTATGGAATTCTTGGCCTCCATGAACATGTAAGTTGCTTTCTCATAATTGTTCAGTCTCCCATTGATTCTTTTTCTCTACAGATCCCTGACTGAAATAATGGCCATGTTTGCTCTGTGATTCTGCTTTGGAATCGAACCCAAGGTACTAAGAACTTCGCTTAATGTTACATCCTCGTTGGCTCCTTTTGCTTCTCTAACTTTCTTGTCAGGTTTTCTGAGACTCATTCTAGTACATTATTGTAACAAGTCACCTAACTCCTTATCACATTGTCTGCTGCTGGGCAACTCAGTAAAGATAGGAATCTAAATTGGTAAATCACAAACTAATATTTTTGCTCTATCCTGGTAATTTCTGAGTGTTGTGAGGCATAAAATGTACTGGTTTTATGTTACACTCAGGGAAAAGCAATGTAATTTTTAAAAGCTGTTGACAGAAATTTTCACTTCTCACCATGATGGAGCTACATGAATCAGATTTACCCTCCTAACTGAAAAAAAAAATTAAAAATAGCAATAAAGCACCCAGAAAACAATATATAGAATAATGAATTTCAAGCATTTTACATTCTGTACCAAAAATCTGTGAGAGGCAAGAAGGAGATCAGTTCATGGCCTGTCCTGGCTCACTGACTTTGGATAGTTTCCAGGCTGCCCTGATATGAGGAGCAACCCATACAGAGCTTAATTCATCTCTGATTAGAGAAGAGGAAGACTTTGGGAAACCAAGGAAACTAGTGTTTGTAGGGTCAATGCCAGAGAGGAAAGAGGTGGGCAGAGAAATGAAGATGATACCAGACAGAAATATGAATGAACAGACAAGGTTAAAAAGCTCAAAATTAGTAACTGCATTAGTAAATGTAGAAGATTACTTTTCCTATTTAATATGTTGACAAAAAAATTGTGAAATTTTATTGTCTGGAGTGATAAATTCATAAAGCAAATCTTTATTTTTTGCTCCAATGTCACTCAAATGTAGTGTCTATTTCAGTTTTTCAGAAACAGGTCTATGAAAATGAATTTGGAATACCATCCTGTTATGTGCATCCCCCCAAAACGATGCATACATTCCGGGTCTACTTTACTGTGGAATTACCATCTTATTTAAAAATCAGCAATCTGTGCAATAAAAATATATCAAAAGCATCTAAAAGAATTGATTTTTAAAATATTTGAAGTGATGGATGAATTGAGTGATTTCTTTTACACTTTTAAAATACCTGAACTTTCTCCCCAAGAAATCTGCAGCTGGAATGACTTTCTTTTAGTATCCATAAATATTTAGAAAGTTCAATGATCGTGCTATAGATTGCCAAACTTGAATCATCCTTCATCATATTTAATACTGAATTGCTTCAGTGTTCACAGACAAAACTTTATCATTATGAGTTGAATTTAATTTTACTTCCTAATTGATTTTTAACACAAAGTAGTACATGAGCTCTTGTGTAAATGAGCAGTATTCTCCACCTAATTTATCTTAAGGAAAGAAGTTTGTTACCTTGGGAATTTTTGTCCTTAACTGTCCAGAATCTCACAGAAAACATTCACATTTGAGCAACTAGAAAGTTACTACCATAAAACATATGTAGCAACTATAAAAATGCTCTACAACTTTTCCAAGAATTATTCCAAATGAAAACAAAGTAAGATTGTTTAGATAGAATCTTCAAATTACATGTTTAATCTATAAATACTCCAACTTACATGGGAATTACAGAAAATTATTCATTAATTTCATGAGTTAGATATGTCATGGTAGAGAATTTCACATGGGATATTTTCACAGCTTTGTGCATATCTATTATAATTTTTTATTTTTTAATAGAAAAAAACTTCCAAAATTGGTTAATTTACTATTTTCACAGAAAAAGGTAGTATATGTGGAGCACTATGCAGTCACTTTATAGTAAAAAGAATTTTAAAAATTTGAAATCAGTTTTATTAACTTTAGTGAAATAATTTATACAGTATAGAGTGAAGTTCAAGAAAAAATATCAAGTATGTATCAATGAAATTTTATCAAAAATGTAGCAAAAGAAAAGGTAAAACATTTATAAATTCTCATAATAAATTTGTTCACAGGGTAGTGGTTGAAACATGCTCAAGAATTTAACATTTCCATCATTTTTATATAAATTCTGATTTTTAAAAATAAACAAATAAAAATGTCTACTTATAATCAACTCACTAATGAAACAAAGTAAGTGGACAAAAATTGAATCATTCTCTCAAGTATCTTACATATCATTTCTTCACCTGATGCCTTAATAGGTCCTATAATTTTTCTCTAATAACAAAATGTGTATATTTCAGTACCTACTCCTAACCAGAGATAGATTTTTTTACATATGAGAATCACATGTCCTCTTAAGACACTGATAGTTGGATGGGAAGCAACAGAGCAATCATTATGCAATGCAAAAGAATGAACAAAGTGAAGAAGGAGCTGATAATGTATAACTTTTAAAATTTTAAAACCATGACTCATTGAAATATAAAGTGAGCACAAGTTAAATATGTTTTTAAAAATTTCATTGACCAATATGTTTGTGTGAGATATTAAAGCTGGGTGATGATCAGGTAGAGATAGGCATAGATATGCAATGCATTCAAGAATACTGGGATGATATTGTTTACAGATCCAAAGCTAACTGGAAATATATAATATTTTGACTAAATGTTTCTATCAGGCATATATTGATTGAATCTCTAATAGAAAAACCTGTTTTTATTTCAGCAGACAAGAAAACCTTTTCTTATTAACAGTTTTCTATTTGCAGAGTTAAAGATAATCAAAGTCATAGATCCTTCCAATTCAGTCAAGCCAGAGATTGAGTCAAACAAGCAATCAAAACAGAGCTTTTCCTTTGAGAGAATTTAAAATTAACTTATTAAATTCCACCAGAAATAGGCAAGCATTCCATAGCATACAGAAAGAAGTCAAGGTCTTCCCCAGTTCCAGGTACATAAACAGGTAGATATGCTGGCACACAAAAAGCATATGACTTCAGCTTACCAGTCCTAGTAAAAGTCAAAAGCAAACACAGAAACACATACAAAAAAAAAAAACTCATCAATTTGGTTATCTAAATAAGTTCTTATCAATGAGCACAAAATTCTAAATGATTTGAGTACACAAATGGACACAAGTAGAAAACACACATGAGATTTCCTGCCATTTCTCATTCACCTGAGAATATATTTCTATGAACCGCCAGGCACATGTCATTAAAAAGTCTCACCATGTAATCAATTTTCTAATCATTGTTGTCATCAAGGTGCAATAAATTATTGTACTGTGCAAACCACACACATGCAATTATTAGGGAGAGGGAATTAGAGAAACATTGTCAGCAAATTTGGAATTTTGTCTACCAGAGATTTATTCAGCAAGTTAAAGAAAAACTGGATTTAAATATTACATGAAGTACACATCTCTGATAATCTGGCTTTTCAGAGTAATTAATTGAGTTTATCTCTATAGGTTTCCAAAACTGATTAAATGTAATTTCCAAAACTATTAACTCATGACTTATACAGATATATTTTATTTAACTTGTGTATTAATGAACCAGTAATATTATAAAGCTAGTTAAAAGCAGAATCTAAATTTTGTGTGTACATATAGAAATATGCAAGATATACAACATGCATGCAACACATATCATATATATCAATGTGGAAACAAATGGTTTAAAGAGAAATGAATTTCCTAATAAATGTGCAATAATGGGAAGTATGGCAATACAAGTCTTTTCTATTTGTATTTATGTTTCCCATATTTGCTCAAACCACTTAAGAATTTTCTGCCCACAGAAAAGAATTGCTATTAAAGATTTGAATTTGTTAATAGATATCAAATGGTTTATTACTCCTTTAGGACAGAAAAATACAATGTTTGAAATCATCTTTTTAAAGGCAAAACTCAATTTCCAAGAAGATGGTGGAACTGTAAGCAGCAGAGTAAACAGCCTCCCTGAGAGATACAGTCCAGATGCTGGAATATAGCATCATGGGGAAGACAAGAAGGAAGGAAGTGGGTCCTCTGGATCCAGGATGAATCTAAAGTAAGAACTGAAGTCCACAGAAAGAGTAAAAAATAAAAATTTAAACAAAGAAGGCAGAAGCTGGTGGCAACTTTGCCTGGAGCCAAATACACTGTGAGAGAGGAGTTGTTGGAACCTGGTGACACACCACCAAGGTGACGTGGCAGCTGATGACCCTAGAGGCCTCTGCAGAGAGAGGCAGCATTGGAGGGCAGCAGCAGTGGAGGGGAGTAGCAGACCTGGAAGACTGCACTGACTGGCAGTGAGTACAGAGGATTCAGTCCTCCCACAGGAGACAGAAATTGGCTGGGAACCATTTTGGAGTTGGGCCAGATAAGCCCAGAAGCAGAACTGCTGCTGGCTTCCTCCAGTAGCCCCTAGCTGGGCGCAGACCTGTGAAAATTGCTTGGACTGAGCCCCGCCCCCATGTGCATTCTAGTGGCCATCCCAGAGGTTCTCTTCAGGTAACCAGCTTGGTCTGAAAGCAACCACCAGACCTGCCTCTGTGCACAATTCACCAGCCACTGGAAAGCCAATGCAGGCTGGGAAAAGCAGCAGACAGCCCTGCACCAGCACACCCAGTGGCCACCATGAGATACCCATAGCCAGCACTGGCTAGAAGAATCAGTCTCACTTCAGAGAAATTTCAGCCAATGCGGGAAATGCCTGGGACCCCAGGACCCACTTGTCCTGAAGAACCCAGGAATACATCAAGACAAAGAAACAAAAGGCAGTCTCTGGCCTCCAATCCAAGCAGAGCAAGTCCAGGAAATGCAAATATGGAAGAGAGATTGGGAGTTGCACACTGAAGTTTCTGAAGCAATGGCAAGTGAAGCAAAGAAACAACTTCATTATGCTATAAAAGAAATTAGAACAGAAATACTAACTCAGGTAAAAGAAGAAATGAAAAACATAATAAAGGACTTGCTAAGCATCTCTAAAGAAGACATAGGAAAAAAATGGAGGAGCATAGGAAAATGAGGGAAACCTTGAATGAACATTATAAAAATGATTTAGAATACATGAAACAGATTTAAAGACACATCTATGAAATTTAAAACTCCATTGAAAGCTGGCAAAACCACTTGAAAGAAACTGAAGATAGACTTTCAAACCTTGAAGACAGGTTTGCAGCTTGTGATCGCAAAAGGAAAGATCTCTTAAAAATAACAAGGAACCTGGTAGTAACAATTCAATGGCTGCAAGACAACCCAAAGAAACGTAACTTAAGAATAATAGGTGTGAGTGAAAAAGCAGGGATCAACACAAATGGCATTGAAAGTCTATATACAGAAATAATATCAGAAAATTTCCCAAGCATGGGAAAAGGAAATGCCATTCAGATAAGTGAAGCATATAGAACTCCAGCTAGCCATAACCAAAATAAATCTATACCCAAACATATAATAATCAAGATCCCAGAAATTTAACACAAGAACAGAATAGTAAAAGCTGTTAGAGAAAAGAAACAGATCACCTATAAAGAAAAACCCATCAGAATCATGACAGACTTCTCAACACAAACCATCAGATCAAGAAGAGCTTAGAGTGAAGTATTTCAATACCTGAAAGAAAACAACTTCCAACCCAGATTGATGTACTCTGCAAAACTGTCTTTCAAAATTAACAGAGAAACAAGATACTTCCATGACAAAGAACAACTGAAGAAATTCATGACCACCAAACCAACCCTACAAAGAATACTGAAGGACATTCTAGAGAGAGATAAAGCAGACTACAGCTCCAGGAACAGGGCAGAGGGGTATTACCAAGTAGAGCAGACAATTGAATGGAGAGGAAAAGTAGGCAGCCAACAGCAGGAAAATAGCATGACAGAGACAAGGCAGTGCAAAAACAAGCCAGAGGTGATCAGGTGACAGGATCCATTAATATGCTTTATACAAAAAACACTTTTAACTTGAAAGGTGGTTCATAGACTAGACTAAAAGTCAAAGGAGAGAAAACAATGCTCTATGTGACAGGGAACCAGAAAGAAGTGGGGGTAGCTTGTCCATTAGCTGCAGAGTGGACAAGAAAGATATGGCATTTTTATACAATGGTAAGCTACTCAGCTATAAAGAAAGGTAACCTCAAAGCTCTTGTAGGTAAATGGATACAATTTGAGATCATGCTCATGGATGAAATGACTCAAAGTCACATGGGTGAATAACATATTGTTTCCCTTGCATAAAATAACTAAAGTAGTTAGTGGGATCCAAAACACACAATACATATCATGAAAGTGAAAGGGGAGGAAGTGTCTAAAAAAGGGAAGGCAGTGGCCATTGTTAATCTATTATCGTGATTTGAATCCTGTATTGTTTTCATTGTTCTGTTTAGTTTGTTTTTATTCTGTTTCAGTTTGTCTAATTTTATTATATTTCATGGCATGAACAGCTATTTCAAAGATAACAAAATATATTGTGGTAGCCATTATTGACTTCCTATTATCTTGTTTTGAAGCCCTGTATTGCTTTCATTGTTTTGTTTTAAGTGATTTTATTCTATTTTGGTTTGTTTGATTACATTATGTCTGGTAATATAGGCAACTACTTAGAAGATAACAAGAGGCATTATGGTAACCACTGTTGTTTTAGTATTGTTTTGAAGTCCTGTATTGCTTCCAATGTTTTGTTTTTAATGGTTTTATTCTGTACTATTTTGTTTGATTTTATCATGCCTGATGATATGGATAGCTATTTTGAAGATAACAAGAGGCATTATGGTAGCTATTATTGATTTCCTTTTATGTTTTTTTTGAAGTCATGTACCATGTTCATTGTTTTGTTTTAATTGACTCTATTCTGGATTTATTCTCTTCAAAAGAAAAAAAAAAGAAAAAGGCAAAACTCAAATGTATTTCCACTAAACAAATTTGTTTGTATTTCTGTGAATAATAATCACTTGCATTACTATTAACTTCCTATAGTTTACAAAATTGTAAAATAATCTAGTCAAAGACACTCAATTAACATAGATTTGACATGCGTCTGAAGGGCCTCCTAGAAAATGCTAGCATTTCTACTGAGAGCCGCACATTAGTTTTAGTGTGCCCATTTAAAGTGTTTCACAGTTTTCCTAACAGAACCCAAAAAAGAAAGGAAAATATTGACCCAGGGAAACAAGGTAAGGAAGAAGACAAGAACATACTGATTAAAACTATGAAATGGAAAAGATGGCAGAAAGGTAGAGTTGAATAAGATCTAATATCAAAAAACAGTACAAGTATTCAGGGTGTGTTAAGAGTTCAGAATAGTTCAAGTGTGAGATTTCAGCCAGAAAAATTACACTAGAGAGGTGTAGGGAAGCTAGATTTTCAAGTAACATTGGTACCTCTTGGTAAAACAATGAGTAACCTTACAGTTAATTCCTCTCACCAGAGACAACTTTATCATGTGTACACTGGAAATGATGATGTTCATATAGGGCCAGGAGTATTTTGTATGAATGAAATATAGTAGTGTTGGTGGGAGTGGGAAGAAGATTAAATGTAAGAGTAATTCCAGAAGGACAATAGATCCTGAGTATCTTTGGAAGGATGAGGTTATGTCTTTCTTCACCCTTGGTGATTTGATTCCCTAAAGCTAGGGCTAAGATGCTTCTTGTCATCATGAGTTATTGCCTTAGCCCATAGTAAGCACATAGATAGATTTGAATGCAGTGGGTGGAATCTGGATATGAATGTACACACTCCATAGCCTGTGATGGATTCAAATGCATGTAATAGAAGCTGCTCTTAGATAACTTTCAAAGGGGCTTCATTACACCCTGAGCAGTTTAGCAGATCCACAAAAAATAAATGAATTAAGAAGTAAAGCTCTAGATTTTTCTTTTAACTCAGAACTTAGGAGGCATAGTTATAAAACAGAGAATGTTCAAATTTTTAAAAATTACATGTGCTTACTTTGGCAGCACATGTACTAAAAAAAAACAAAAAAAACAGTGAAAGACACATTGCCATTAGTTCCCCTCAAAATTCTCCCTCTTCCTTTGAAAACATTCATCCCACAGGTTTTGCTACTTTCTGAAGCAGTTCTGGAAGTCCCCTCTCATGAATGTCTTTAGTTGCACTGTCATGGCTTTTTCGATATCCCAAATCCGTTCAAAACATTTACCGTTAATGGTCCTTTTGACTTTGAGGAAGAGTCAGAAGTCACACAGTGCCAGAACTGTAAAGTGGCTATGAACACACTACAACGTTTTCCTACCTTTCTGCTGGATGGCTCTGAGCAGCAGCACTGACTGCATATTTTAATCACAGCCCCTAAACAGATAAAGGAAAGCTTCTCCAACCTCTTCAGAAAGTGGCAAAATCAATGAAATAAATGTGTTTGAATGGGGGGAGGGGGTGTATTTTGATGGGGTTAATGGCAATGTGTCTTTTACTGCAATCAACTTTTAAAACTTAAATATTCACCATATATTTCATTACACCTCTTGTTGATCCAAATTTTAGAAGTAGCACAATATAAATTAAGGCAACCCAGAATTTAATCATTGCACTATAATTTGATTACTAAAATGACCATTTTTAAGAATAGATACAGGATTTCCTGCAAAATGGCCAACCTGATGACTCCGCCGTAGGGAGGCTCCCTGGAATATACCTCCCAAATGCTGGAATACAAAGTAATACAATAACAGAAAGAAGGGAAGGGGAGGGAGATGGATCCTCTGGACCTAAGAGGAGTCTAAGATGAGAACTGTAGCCCACAGAAAGAGTAAAAAAAAAAGAAGAAGTAAACAAGCAAAGGTGGCGGCCCCTCTGACCAGAGCTCAATCCAACCAACGTGGACTCAAACTGGGAAGGTGTGATTAAAGTGCTTGAGATGCACGTTTGAACTTCTGTGGCTAAGGCAGAGACAGCTAAGGCAGAGACGGTGGAGGCAGCTATGGATCGTGGAAAGAGATGGTCGTGAGCTGGTGAGTGAGTAAACTCGGCGGGCCCCAGCCCCCCACCCCCCACCTCCCAGGGAGAGCGAGGAACAGGCATCCATCTTGAGACTGGAACTGCACCTAATTAGGCACGGTTCCTTGCCCACGCCAGGTCCTGGAGGGTCCTGGTGGAATCTGCATGGGCGCCCTGGGGGTGATAGAGGAAATTAGGCGGACTGCCCTATCCACGCACTCTTCACCAGACATCCGCAGAGCCGAGGCAGCCTGGGGAAACACAGCAGAGCCCAGGAAAATGCCAAGAAGGAAAGGTAGAGGGCGCTCTCTGGACTCCAATACAAGCAGCACAAACCCGATTGCCGTAAAGGCAGGCAAGGTCGGTAGTCCAAAAATTAAACTCTCAGAGGAGATGACAACCGAAGTGGGGAGACAACTCCATGAAGCTATGAAAGAAATTAAAGCGGCACTGTTA
>RJWM01022596.1:0-32994 GCA_004363535.1 Dasyprocta punctata
AAAAAAAAAAAAAAAAAAAAAAAAAAAGGTAATGTGGGCAGAAAAGACCTCACTGAGTGGGTGATATTTAAGCGGAACCCTAAAGGATAAAAAGGGCCAGTGTGTGGAGTGGAGAACGAGGTGGGCTCAGGGAAGTGGAACAGGTGTGTGGAGAGGAAGTCGGGAAAAGCCTGTCAGGTTAGAGAAGAGCAGGGAGGCTGCATGGTACAGGAAGGATGCAAGAAAGGTGTGACCCAAAGTGAATTAGAGGAAGAAAGAAAAGGGCCAGACCGTGTGTGAAGCCTGGGATCTTTTAAAAATAGTTTGGAAAGCCGTGACTGAGGTGAACAAAAGCTCAGAGACCAGTCAGGAGGGTGAGACAGGAGAATCAAGACTGATTCCTAGCTGCGAGTGGTGGTGCATGTTTATTACCCCTGTAGTCTGGGAGGCTGAGACAGGAGAATTGCAAGTTTGAGCCCAGTCTGGGCAATTTTTCTCTATTTAATGAGACCCTGTCTCAAAGAAATATTTTTTTCCTCAGGGATGGCAGTAGTCAGATCCATGAAACTCCTGTATAAAAATCCAAGTGCCAGTATATGGCTGATGTGGACCACTTGAGTTCATCACTAATGCCTCCCAGTGGTGGACTTCCTGAGAAGCTGATCACATCAGTCAGCTGCCTGGTGAGCAGGGATCTTTTGAGGTATAGTGGTACCAGGCCACACATCCATCTCCAGAGGGCAGGAAGAACTGTATGTAACAGTTGCAATCTGTTGGCTTAGATCCTCTCTCCTCTGTGTACTGGGGACCGGGTGCATGGGAAGCAGCAGAGGGGTGTTGAGGGTTGAATCCAGGGCCTCCACAGGAGCAAGCCCTCTGTCACTGAGCTACACCCTTGTTATGGTTGATACATTGTATCAACTTGAGAAGTTTAGAAGTTTAACTGAGAGACTCAGAAGGGAGCCAGGGTTCTTTGTAAATATTCTCATCCTGTGCAAGAGGAGGGCAAAGAGATTTTGTGAGTGCTACATATGCCCTAGGGAGTGGAGGGGGTGGTGGCCTGCATACACTATAAGGCAGGAGAAGAAGGTTGTTTTCCCCTTTTTTTTGCTCTGGCTGGTGCCTTGAAGTGTTGTCCCACTGCCATGCCACCCTGCTGTGAAACCAGCTGATTATGGACTGAAACCTCCATAAACAGTGAGCTAAATAAACCTTTCCTTCCTTCATTTTGGGTGTTGGGTGTTTTGCCCCAGCAACAGTGAAAAGAAACCAAGACAACCCTCAACCCCCACCCTCTGCAATCTTTGATTGGCACAGCCTCTGTGACTCTTCTCTTGTGTACTCATTGTTAGCTGAGGTCCTGGTCCCACCCATATGCTCTTTGGATAGTCAAAGACATTTCACATAATGGTGAACTTCTTGCACTGATTTAGGTAGGGCCCATCCTGCTTTTTAAAGGTAAATGTATATAACCTCTACCCGGATTGTTTACAGGTTGTTAATTTTTTTGAGAATACTGTAGTTCTCCTTTTTCCCAAGTTTCAGGGGATACTTCTTGAATCTGTGTAATAAATCTGTGCACAGGTCTACATCGAACTGAGTCTGAAGGAGATTTCTTGATTCATGTACACATATGCTACGATGAATCTCCTACTTCCACTCCAGATAATGTCCACAGTCCAAAAGGTTTTTTACCTTTTCTTTGCATCTAGAAGACAAAGTATAGCCACTCACATCCAATAATGTGCAAAAGGTTTCCTCAGATTTACTACTTATGTACTTCAGCAGATTGAGGTAGAAAACTTTGTAATAAAGACAGGAAGGAGGCCTGGGGATTTAGCTCAGCAATTGCTTGCCAGGTGAGTGCCTGGTACAAAAACAAACAAACAAACAAACAAAAAAGACAGGAAGAAAGAAAGCAAGGAAAATTGTAATTTAAAAATTAAACTTAAAATTTAAAATTATTTTTCCATATATTTATTAGTGTATATTGTTTATACAGATTAGTGGGTTTCATTTTGGGAGATTTGTATATGCACATAACATACTTTACTCATGCTCCCCCACTCCTGCTGTCCCATCTTTACCCTAAAATTGTACTTTTACAGAAAGTGTAACTTCCAGACAGAATCACTCAAGAGCATTCGTATTTGCACTCCATATTTTACTCCTCAGCTTGTTTTTCTCTTTCAGGCCCTCTACCTAGATCCCTGAAAGATACTACAAATTCATAAATTAGCCAGGTTCATAAGGTTAAGGGTAGCGACCTGACTTTAAAATAAAACAGATTCAAAAGATTCAAAGAATGTTTTTAGGTAAAACATCTTAGACCATTCGTTTTACATGATACTTCCACGAACAGGAGATTGAGTAACAAACACAGTTGTTAAACAGGGCGTGATGGCACATGCCTGTAATCCCAGCACTCAGGAGGCTGAGGCAGGCAGGATTGCCGTGAGTTCGAGGCCAAACTGGGCTATAAAGTGAGTTCGAGCCAGCCTGAACTGCATAGTGAAACCCGGTCTCAAAAAAAAACAAAAAAAAAAAAAAAAAAAGGGGATTACCGTAAAAGACGTTGCCATTTACCTGCTCAGCATCTCCTCCTCACCGGAACGCACCCACAGTTCTAGCCACTTTCCGAAGCAGTCCGGGGCGCTCGTTCCTGTCTAGGTGACCCCGTCCCGGCTGTGGTGTCCCGCCCGGTGTGAAGCAGCCGTTCACTGTCACCGTGACTGGAGAGGCGCCTGCACGGGCGGATGCGGTGTCCGCGGGGCCTGCCGTGCGTGGGGTGGCCGTGGGCAGCACTCGGGGGCTTCCCGTCACTTCAGAACTGGTTAAGAGGCGGCAAGAACGGTGGGGAATCGTGTTCGAGGCGAGGGGGAGGCGTCTGAGGGAGATTTATGGCAATGTGCTTTTCACTGTGATACAATTTTAAAAGTTTGATAATTCCGCGTATTTTTCGATCGTCCTGCGAGTATTTTTCCCCAAGCCCAGGCCGCAGCGCGCCTGTCTCTGAGGGCCGGCACACCGTCTTCTCTGAGTGTGTTTAGTCCTGCGCCCGTCCCTGGCGGCGTCCTGCGAGTCTTTCCCGTGACACACGTCAGCCCCCGACCAACCACTGGGCGGCTGTCTGGGGGACGAGGCCTCCTCTCCCACAGAAGAGGCGGTCAGGCTGCCGCCCCGCCCTCGGACACGCCCCGGTGGGCGTGGCCGATCGTGACGCTGCTACCACGCCCACTGGCGGGCGGGGCGCGGCGCCACCTGGTAGGCAGACAGCGAAGTGATCCCCGGCGGCTCGCGGCCGAGGTGATCACCCTGAGGCGGGAGCTCTGGCCCATGGAGAACCCCGTGCTTTCGGGCTCGTCCATGCTGTCCGAGGACACGGATGGGCTGGGCACGACGGAGACGTCCGCTTACTCCGAAATCTTCCGGAAGCCCCTGGTGCTCAGGGGCCTGGACGTGTACACCGGGCTTCGGGAGTCCCGCGACGAGTCGGAGACCGAGGAGGCGGGCGAGCCAGACGAGCGCCGCAGGCGCGACGAGGGACGGCACTCGGAGCAGCCCCCGGGCCCCCAAGGACCCCCCGAGCCCCGCGAGCCCTGTGGACCCCACACCCACCACGAGGCCGGCGAACACGATGCTCCAGACGAGTCCAGTGAATCCCGGGCGCCCCACAAGCCCCGGGGATCACACGCGCCCCACAGGCTCCGCAGGTCCCAGCAGCCCCGGGAGCCCCGCGAGGCCGTCGCGCAGGCCAAGCTGTTTCCCGGGCCTGTGGCGGTGATCTACCCGTCTCTGATCGCCAGGTGCCCGCCCGGCCACCATCTGTCTGTCTGGAGCGGTAGGTGTCCCCTTCCCCAGAAATTTACCCACCCAGAGCTGGACAACCCCTACGGGTTTGCTCGCTACAGCTTGCAGTAACCTTACTCTCGTGTCATCTACTGGGATTCCATGGGGAACTGACATCTTGACAATGATGGACTGAGTCTCTCTACTTCCTTGGCTGCCAGACTGTGACCCCCTCGTTGTCTGCAGACCCGTTTTTCCTTCCCATGGAAGTGCTTCTAAATTCTTTTCTGTGGCTAGCTATGGCACCCTCTGGGCCATGCTTACTCCATTATTGCATTTAAGTTTTGTGTTAAATATTATCTGCTCTCTGAAAGGGAAGGTATTTGTATCAGTGGCATATGCTCCCTCGGAAAAACAAAACACTCCTGGAGTAAGTATTCAAAGAGTGTATCCCAGTGCTCACCATTCACTCAACCCTTACCAAATTCAGAAGGTGACAGGGATGTCAGGCATGGTGGTGCACACCTGTAGTCCCAGCACTCAGGAAGCTGAGGCGGGAGGATCACTGAGAGTTCAAGGCCAGCCTGGGCTCCATAGTGAGTTTAAAGCCAGCCTGAGCTACATAGTAAGCTCCTATCTCAGACAAAGCAAAAACAAAAACAAAACAAACAAAAACCACAAAACCGCTCGGCTGACTGATGACCCAATCCAGAATAATTTGTCTACACTGGACTTCCAGGCTGACCAATTTTTATAACCCGTACTCCTTTGCACCTTTGTGCCCAGCCTCAATTTTGCAATTTTATCATTACGGTGGTTTTCAAACAACCCCTGCCACTCTGTGGGCTCTCACCATCCACCATACTTCTCCCAACAAAGCCCTGACTTTGGTTCAGCCCAGCAGCCCATTTGCATCCCCTGCCCCGGGTCTTCCTGATCCCCCACATCCTTGCCCTGTTTCTGTTCTTCACTGCAGAACTTGTCAGAATAACTGTCCAGTTCCTCACCTCGGTTCTCTCCTCAGCTCACCTAGTGAGACTGCTCTAGTTTCCTGCCTTTCCACGAGCACCTGGGCGTTGTGTGCAAAGATTGCAGATTTCCCACAAATGATCCACTGGGCTTCTCAGTTCTCCATTGTCCTCAGTTGGAAGGATCTTGTCTTTCAGCCCTCCACTCCTACAGCCACCACTTCTAGCCCTGTCAATTGCTGGGCCATTTCTAGGATCTCCTTCTAGCACTCTAATCTCTAACCATGCCCTACCTTTCTAGCTCAGTCCTCTATGCCTCATTTTTGCCAAAAGTTCAGCTTCGCAGTGCCTGTAATCCATTGATTCTCCTATTTCATTATATACTATCATGTCCTCTTCTCTCTCACCTTATCCTCCTCAGTCCTTAGCTTCCCTCCCCCATCATTTTGCTTGGTTAAATCCTATCCTTATCTGCACTTGAAAAACAGATAAATGACTTGCAAGGCAGAGGCAAGAGGATCACTAGAAGCTCCGAGTCCAGCCTGGACTACATAGTGAGTTCAAGGCTGGCCTGGAATACATAGCAAGACTCTGTCTCAAAAACAAACAAAAGCAGATAAAGGATAAGAGGATGCAAATGACCGTGTTGACTGACCTTTAAATTTACTACCTTGAACTTCCTCAAGGCTCTCAGTGGCTGCGTGGCGATCACACACTTCCCAGTCAGTTCATTTCCAGATGAACCAGCAGTCATGTTTAGTGTTCACCTCTCAAAAATCCCTTCCTTCCTTTTTACTCTTAGTGGACAACTTCACATTTTTCCTCACTGTGAATAGAAGGAATGACAAAAGATTTTCATATCTTTCTGTCTTGGAATCTACCAAACTACCAGCACTCGTACATAAATACTGTGTTTTTTCCTGTTTCTAGTGGGTGAACTCTCCTTAATTTTATTAAAGGTAGTTTCCTCAGTCTCTATATTGGATCCCATCCCGTGGAATGGAAGCTCTCTGCTCCTATAATTAGCCCCTCCCTCTCCCTCATCGTGTGCTCTCTGCTGGTTCAGTCCCACCGGCACACAAAGATGCACAATGACTCCTGTCTAAAAAAACAAACAGACATCTTCCTTAACTCCCGTGCCCATTCAGATACTATTTTATCTTTCTGCTTTTTTGTTTTTTGAGGCAGGGTTTTGCTATATAGTTTGGGCTGTCCTTGAATTCACTATGTAGCCCAGGCTGGGCTTGAACTCATGGCAATTTTCCTGCCTCAGCCTCCTGAGTGCTGGGATTACAGGCGAACGTCACCATGCTGGGCTTTCTTTTTATTGGGGGGTGTGCTATTGAGGGGGAGGCTTTCTTTCTAAAGGAAAATTTTCTCAAAATAGTTGTCTATAGTCATCCCCATGACCTACTTTCTCATTCTCTTGAGACCCGCCTAAATCTTGGCTTGTTTTCATTCCTTGTCTTAGCTGAAATTGCTCTTCATGAGGTCACAATGACCTCTGCCTTTACCAAATTCAAAGGTTACTTCTTTGTCCTAATCGTACTCATTTAACACATTTACTCCTCCTAAGAAGTCTTTGTTTTGTTGGTTGCCGGTCCTCTAGTGTCTTACCCTGTGGAACATGCCTGACATAGTGCCCCCTGCTGGCTCCTCCTCTGAATAGTCTTTAGGTTGAGGTGACTGATGGCAGAACCCTCTTAGATTCTTCTAGAACTTTCCTCATTCTCTGGGTGATGTCATCCATTCCATGGCCTTAATTATATGCTGGTAACTTTCCAGATTGTCTCTAGCCTTAACTTCTCCCCTGAACTCCAGAGATTTCTAACCAATTACCTATGTAGCATTCCTGTTTGAATGTCAGGCACATAGAATTTAATGTGTCCAAAACTATGACACCTATTTTTCTCCTGCCTCTAAACCATTAGCAGATCCTCACTGTGAACTGTATCCTGACTGTGGCTGTTTATTAACCTCTCAGACGCCATCATCTTTGTAAGCTACCACCATTTCTTGTTGAGTCCACTGTGACAGCCCCCGCTAACCCCCACCTAAAGTCCTTAGCAGGCCTGCAAGGCTCCTCCTGCTCTGGCCCGTTTCTAACCTGACCTCAACCTGGATCAGACATGACCCTGACCTCACGCCTTCCCACTCCCCTTAGAGTTTCTGCTGTCTAACTGTGACACCTTGCTGCTACCGCAGGATCATGTCTCTTGCTTTGTCTTCTGCTGGCACACTTCCTTTGAGTACTTGTCACCTCCTTATACCAGAAGCACACTCTCAGACCTGTTCATTTTCCTTAAAACACTTAATCTGACTGCATTATGTGTCTCTGTTTTTATTAATCTCTCATGGATGTAGGGCTTGATTACTGTTGAATGAAGAATATTTTTTCTCTTTCTTTTCTGCCTTTTTCCTTTCCTTCCTTTCTCTCTTTCTGTTATTCTCTTTCTTTCTTGTGTTTTGGGACAAGGCCTCACTATGTAGTGCAGGCTGGCCATGAACTCATTATGTAGCCTAGGGTGGCCTCAAACACATGACAATCCTGCCTCAGCTTCCTAGTGCTGGGATTACAGGCATGTACCAGCACACGCAGCTCTTTTTTTCCTCCTTCTCTTTTCCCATTTCTTTTTCTATGCAGGGGATGGAACCCAGAGCCTTGTGATGTGGGGCAAGAATGCTACCACTGGGCCACATCTTTAGTCCTTTTAATGTTTTTTATTTTGAGACAGGGCCTCGCTGAGTTGTGCAGGCTGGCTTCCAACTTGTGACCCTCCTGCCTCAGCCTCCTGAGTAGAAGAATCTCTTCATTTGACCGTTGTGTCACCAAGTCCAGTGAGTCCTTTTCTATCTGTGGTTGGAGTTGTTAAGGTTCCAAGGCCAGTACCTTACAGGTGTGGTATATGGTATGTACTCAGTAGCTGTTGTAGTAAGAGTGTTAGTGTTATCTTATTTGACATCTTGGCAGTGTCACACTACTACCTGCTCCTCTTCCTTGGACACCTCCTTCTCCTGGGGCTGTGACACCACAAGCTCTGGGCTGTCACATCCCTGACTGGCTCCTCAGCCTATTATCTGAGACTTCCCTGAGGTCCTGAGTGCCTCTAGCGCTGGGGCTTTGTCTGGTTTGTCTCTTCATTTACACCCTTCTCCCTCAGTGGTCATGGCCACCCTTGTGGCTGGACATAGTTCTGTGCTGCTGCCTACTGAGTTTTTATATCTGTACTCTGTTCTCCAAGTGGACATCTCCATCTGGATGCTGCCAAAGCGCTTCAAATGCAGTAAATGTTGCAACTGAAGTCTTGATTTTCCTCCACATCTTGTTCATCTCTGTTTCCCCATCTAAAAAAATAGCATCCAGTTGTTCAAGGTAAAGAAAGTCCACTGTTCTTCCCTGATGTTCTTTCCTCACCCTCAAACACACTCGATGAAAGCTTCTATCCAAGGAGTTTCCAGAATTCATTCATTTCCTGTGTCACCCTCCCCTGCTCCATGGTGATTTATGATTTACTCATTCTTATCCCCTGCAGTTGTTTTGCTACTCCATCCAGAGTAATAAGTATTTTATTTATTTATTTATTTATTTTTGTGGCACCAGGGATCAAACTCACAACCTCACGCCTGTCAGACAGGCGCTTAAGTCACTGAGCCAAACTCCCAGCCATAGTCTTTTGAGGCAGGGTCGCACTATGTAGCTCAGGCAGATCTTGCACTAGCGTTGTAGCCCAAGCCGGGCCTCGAACTCACAACGCCTACCTCAGCCTCCCGAGTGCTGGGATTAAAGGCGTGCGCCACCATGCCTGGCTGTAATAAGTATTTTAAAAACTGAAGTAAGATCACGCCTTTCCCTTTTGGTTCTTCCTGTGGCTTCTCATTGCTCTGAGAATAAACTCGAACTGTATTTATTTATTTATTGATTTAGACAGGGTCTTTGTATGTAGCTCAGACTGGCCTTATGCGCACTATGTAATCCAGGCTGGCCTCAAACTCATGGTGCTCCCCCTGCCTCAGCCTCCAGGTTACTGGGATTACAGGTGTGTGACACCACATCTGGCAGTTCAACTCAAACTCTTTGTTGAAGTCTCCAGAGCACCCCAGGCTGCCAGCCTCAGCCCCTCCCACCCCTGCCCATTCCGTGCCACACCGCCCTCCGTCCCTCCACTGTGCTGGCCCTGTCTGCCCAGCTTCAGAATCTGCACTGTTGCCTCTGCCTGCACTTGTGATTTTCTCGGTCCATTCCTATCACTCAGGTCTCTACTCATGTTTTTAAAAAGTGGGAAAACTGATATGCTGATTTAAAAGCAATTAAAAAAAAAGTGGGAAAGCTGTAATCCCAGCATTCTGGGAAGCTGAGGCAGGAGGATTGTAAATTTAGGCCCACCTAAGGCAATTTAGTGACTTAGTGAGACCCTGTCTTTAAATAAAAAATTAAAAATTAAAAAGACTGAGTACCTACTTAAGTGTGAAGGCCCCGGGTTCAGTCCCTAGTATTGGAGGGGGAAAAAACAACAGTAGGAAAGCCCATGTCGGAGAGTTTCTTCTCCCTGAGGTAGCTTGAAATAAGGCTCAAAAAAGTTGTCAGATCCTGCTTCCTTTATTTATTTGTTCATTTATTTATTTATTTGTTTTTGGTACCAGGAATCAAACTTACAAACTCGCACTTGCCAGGCAGGTGCTCGTGCCACTGAGCTAAATTCCCGGCCCCCAGACCCTGCTTTAGAAAATAGTATTTTACAGTACCTGCTTGACAAGCATGAGGTTGTGAGTTCAATTCCTGGTACTCCCCCCCCAAAAAAAGAAAAAAAAAACCCAGTATTTTAAAGCTTCCTGTCCTCTCAGTTTGCCTTCTAGACTCTCTTGTTAGATCTAATAAGTTTTTATATTAATTTGCTTGGTAAGGCTTGATAAGTGGTAAGTATATTTATATAACTGTTACATAAAGTCGTATAAGCAGGAGGCATAATTTAGTCTTCCATGCCACCGACGTTCACTGAGCAAAGACCCCTTCTGGTTTTTTCAGTGCAAGGATGACTTGGCCGTCCAGGCTGTGTGCAGATTGTTTTTAATATGTACGGTAGGTGCCGCCCTTCTGGCAGTCTTAAAACCGTCGCCCCCTACCCCTCGCTGTGACCGCTAAACTTCACTGAGCACTTCTGATGCGCAGCGCACAGGCACGGAGCTGTAGATCCCGACTCAGAAGGCATGTTGTGTGGCCGGGAGGCTGGACACGTCCATAGCAATGGCAGATGTACGGCATCCAGAGGAAAGCAGCCTGGAGTAGCCTACAAGACAGTCACTCCATTTTCCTGAGTTAAATGGCAAAACTAGTCTTTTTAAAATAGGCTAAGAAAAAAAAATCATCTAAAGCACTCATTGAAGTTTTTTCCTCAGGGCCGAGGGTGCAGGTCAGTGTAGAACACCCGCTTAGCATGTGCAAACCCTAGTGACACACACGCACACCCCAAAACGAAACTGGGGTGC
The DNA here is from genome assembly GCA_004363535.1 of Dasyprocta punctata. Lineage (NCBI taxonomy): Eukaryota > Metazoa > Chordata > Mammalia > Rodentia > Dasyproctidae > Dasyprocta > Dasyprocta punctata. The sequence goes on from RJWM01022596.1 coordinate 10,221, forward strand.
ATGATGTGCTCCCCCTTCTCACTCACAAGGTGACACACTGCACTGCTCTACTCTCTTTCCCAGGCCAGCACATCTTCCCGCATCGGCACATACAGGGCTCCCTCGTGTTCCCTGATTCAGCCCCTCCTGAGTTGCTCCTGGGACCTGCGGTCACCAACAAGCCGTACCGACCCTGTGCCGAGGTCAGGCAGGGCACACATGGTGTCTGTGTCCAGTGAGTCCTCAGGAGGGAGGTCGCTGGGGCTTTGTGATTTTAACTGGGTCAAACTGCTGCCCGTGCACAGCGATTCATTTTGTGTCCCTGTCCCCATAGCTTCACCACTGTGGAACAGGGTCGGACTTTTGACTTCGAAAATCTGATAGAGGAGGGTCAGGGGTTTGGCTCAGTGGCTTCAGCGCCTGCCTGGCAGGCACAAGGTTGTGAGTTGGATCCCCGGTACCACAAAAACAAAAACAAAAACAAAAACAAAAAAACAAAAAAACAAACAACCTCATAGAGGAAAATCTGTCTTTATTAAGTTTTAATGTGCATTTATCTTACGATAGGAGTGATATTAAACATCTTTGCATACATATTTCATGTCCTATGCCTGATAGTTTGTCACTGATGGTTTTGTTTTTTATTTATAGATAAGGTGATTTCGTCCTTTGTACTGGAGATGTATGGCATAATTTTTTCAGTTCCTTGGTGGTCTCTGTCTTTGGTTATGTTTATTTATTTTGTATCATAAAAACATTTTTGTGGTAGGATTTTTCCACTACAGTTTTTGGCTTTTATATGGATTCATTAGGAGAGTCTTTTTATATCCAGGTTATGAAGGCCTTAACCATTGTACCTTAAATCATTTTTTAAAAAGTGTAAATCTTTGATTTCTTTGGTGTTTATCCTGGTGGTGGTGTGAGTTCTAAACCCAGCTTTTTCCAGGGCTGTCCAATCACCTGAGCCATCTTCATACATGATATCAGGGGAAATAAACATGAAAAGTAGACTTGAGGGTAAAGGTACAGCCAGGGATAAAGCTCAGCGGCACAATGCCTGCCTGGCAAGCGTGAGGTCCTGCGTTTGATTCCCGGCACCAACAAAACAACAAAACAAAACAAAAGAGTAAAGGGACAAAAAGTGAAGAGAGTACAGGCTGAGCGGGTGAGAGCGGGCTCCGCCTACCCTGTGTCTGAACAGTTAGCTCGGTCGTGGCCAGGCTGAGCCCTAGTTTGAGCACTAGGTTAGGTGAGTTGTTGAGATTGAAGGGCCCTTGCTCTGGGTGCCTCTGCCGTCTCATCCGTGAGCAAATCCCTCTCCATTCCCTCTCTCTCCAGAATGACCCTGAGCTAGGGAGCAGCTGGCTTGAGGCACCCTGTGTCTACCAGGATGTGGGGGCTTGTGGCTGTAACTTAGCACTATGGGAGGCTGAGGCAGGAGGATTTTAAAGTCCAGCCCCGCCCGGGCAATTTAGAAACTTAGCAAGACCCTGTCTCAAAATTAAAAATAAAAAACAGGTTGGAGCTGTAGCTCAATGGCAGGGCCTCGGGTTCAGCCCCCTTAGGGGGAGCTGTGTCTAGGCGTGGACAGCAGCAGCGGACCCACAGGCAGCCTGGCACATTGTCTCAGCGAGGCCCGGTGTTGGTTGGGGTGGTCACACCCGTCCTGCAGCCGGATCGCCTCTCTTCGTGGTCAGCGCCGCGTCTGTCCCCCACACAGATTCTCAGCAGGCGGCGCTGCGGGGCCTCGCACTCAGGTACGCGTTTCAGGCGTTCGCGATGTCTCCGGCTGCGGCATCCGCGGTCTCCAGCAGGGGGCAGCCTTCTCCGCGGGGCTTGGCACGCTGGGCCCGGGGAAGCAGTGGGCTCAGGGCCTAGGCGCTGCAGAATAGAACCAAACCCTGAAGCGGGACGCAACCGCGAGGCCCTGATGGCCTCCTAGAGGAAGATGCTCGTAATCCTCCTGCTCAGGTCCTCCAGTGGCTTCGCCCTGTTCTCCTTAGAATAAAAACAGAACTCGTCCAGGGCCTATGGTGATCTGAGCCAACCAGAAGGCCTGCTATCCTCCTCGGTTCTCTCCAGCTACCCTGCCTGGGTGCCTCCTGCCCGAGCCCACCACAGGGCCTTTGCACTGGCCGCTTCTTCTATCTCAGCTGGATTCTCGCTCCTCCTAGATCATGATATGGGTAGCACTTCTTGTCTTTCTTTTCACAATTCATGTCATTTCCTCCACAGGACTCTTCCCAAACCTCGGTATTCTCCCAGAGGGGCACCATCTTCCTGCTATTTCCTTCCTTCAAAGCCCTTACCACTGCCTGAAATACTTTGCTACTTCTTGTCTGTCTTTCTCCCTGAGAGCTGAACCACATGAGGCAGGTCAGGGACTTGGATTCTCTTCGCCTTTCTCCATGCCAGAGTTTCAAATGAAAAGACGGAGCCCGTCTACAAGTCACTCAGTGCGCACTCTTCAGTACTTCTGGAGCCCCCGTGGGAGTCACTGAGCTCACGGCAGCCTGTGTTCACTGAGTGTCCTAAACATTTCACTTGGCCTTGTTTGGTCTGTGAGACAACTGGCTGAAGTGAGTACTACTCATGTCCTCATGTTACAGTTGAGGAAACTGAGGCACAGAGGAATTAAAGTGACTTCAGAGGTCCTACACAGAGGAACAGGGATTGCTTCTGGGTCAGACCCCACACCTGTCTCTTCCCCGACACCCCCTGCTTCCCTGTCCCTGCCCCCGGGAGCCCACTGGAGGGGCGGGGTGACTGAGGGCTGAAGTGAAGGAGGACAGCACAGAGCAGGGCACCCTGGGTAAGAGTGCTGAGGGCACCTGCATTAGTCAGGGTGACCAAGACCTCTGTCCAGCCAGGTCCACTCCAGGTGTGGGAGAGAAGATCAGAGCAGACCTTTCCCAAGATGATTATGCACTAAGAGAACTGACAATACAGATAGGAATAGACTAAACTTCATAGAGTTCAAACAAGGGGCATGGGCATTCAGCCCAACCATAATCGGGACCTCCACACACAGTCATTTCACTTATTTTATTTTATTTTATTTTATTTTATTTTATTTTATTTTTTGAGACAGGATCTTCCTCTGTAATTCAAACTGGCCTTGAATTCACTTTGTAGCCCAGGCTGCCTCAAACTCCTGGTAATCCTCCTGCCTCAGCCTCCAGAGTGCTAGAATTACAGGTGTGCACCACCATGCCTAGCTCATCTCTCATTCTTTTTTGTTTGTTTCCCCTTCAGTAGTGGGGATTGAACCCAGGGCCTTCACATTGAGATACATTCGCAGCCGGGCGTGGTAGCGCACGCCTTTAATCCTAGCACTCGGGAGGCTGAGGTAGGAGGAGCATTGTGAGTTCAAGGCCGGCTTGGGCTACAACGCAAGTGCAAGGCTGGCCTGAGCTACATAGTGCAACCCTGTCTCAAAAAACCAGGGCTGGGAGTTTGGCTCAGTGGCTTAAGCGCCTGCCCTAGCAGGTGCAAGGTTGTGAGTTCGATCCCTGGTGCCACAAAGTAAATAAATAAATAAATAAATAAATAAAAAGAGATACATCTGCAGCCCTTTTAAAATTTTTTTATTTTGGAACAGGGTCTCAAAATCACTAATTTGTTCGGACTGGGCTTGAACTTGCAGTCCTCTTGCCTCAGCACTCCCAGAGTGCTGGGATTATAGGCGTGTGTCACCACACCCAGTTCCATTATTTTACTAGGAGTAAAACAGGGCCCTGATACTGTCACTGGATAGGGGGTGGTGGGAGACGAGCCATCAGAACCCATTTATATGATGTCACAGTAGAAGCCCATGGAAAACATTTGTGTTCTGCTGTACTTTATCTTGACAATCATTATGTTCCTGACTGTATCATGTGCTCTTGCTTTGCTAATGTAATGTTTAGAGTTTGTTTTGAGCAACACTCAACGATTTTAAGATCATGTTTCCAAGAATAATTACTAAATCCATTTTAAAATTCTTTGTCCCTTCCCTTCCCATTTTAAATGCTGATTTTGGCAGGGAGAACTCTGTAATTATCCCATACTTGCATTTATTCCAGTTGTTTCAGGCCAATATATTTTCCTTGATTAGTTTTTATTAGGAAAATAAGTAAGGAGAAAGTGTCTCATGAGAAGTTCTTTTCTTTTTCTTTTCTTTTTTTTTTTGACTATACCAGGGATCAAACTCACAACCACACGCCTGCCAAGCGTGTACTTAAGTCACTGAGCCAAACTCCCAGCCCTATGATTTTTAAGGCAGGGTTGCATGATATAGCTCAGGCCGACCTTGCTCACATTGTAGCCCAAGCCGGCCTGTAACTCACAACGCTCCACCTACCTCAGCCTCCTGAGTGCTGGGATTAAAGGCATGCGCCACCACACCCGGCTAATGAGAAATTCTTATTAGACTTGCATATAAGGTAACCTCTTTTGAAAAAAATTTTTTTTAAATCTTGCCTTATGTGCAGCCATTTATGGTGTGCTACTGGAAGTTTCCTTATTTGGCTTCATGAAACATGTATCAAAAGTAAACTTTGAAAGAGGAAACTAAAAAAATTGTGTTCTCCTTCCCATCAAGTCATATAAATTTCTATAGATATTTTCCTAGTACTGGGGAATTGAACACAGGGCCCTTGTACCACACAATGTCCCCCGCTCCCTCCCCCCCCCCTCTCTCCCTCCCCTCCCTTCCTCTGCCCTGCCTCCTGCTTTCTTCTCCTCTCCTCTCCTCTCCTCTCCTCTCCTCTCCTCTCCTCTCCTCTTCTCTCCTCTTCTCTCCTTTCCTTTCCTTTTCTTGCTTCCTTCATATTTTTAGAAGGATCTCCTTAAATTGCCTAGGCTGGGCCCTCCTGCTATTTTTCTATTTCCCTCCTCGGATCGTTCATCTTAAACATAGACTCATTCTTTTGTAGTGTATGTGTGTTTTTATGTAAGTAAATCTCAAATGAGGGGAGGGTGTAAACAGATAAACCAGTGAAGATACATGCATACATGTTCACAATACATTTCACTAATATTTATTTCCATACTTTGAAAAACAGTTACTTAGACTTTTTTACTCATAGGTACTTAAGTGGAATCTCGGCTCCTGAAGTTTTAAAAGAATTGTCATTTATTGTGTATTTGCTAGCTATGTTTGTGGCACTTTATTTATTATTATTATTATTATTTGGTACTGGGGATTGAATTCACAACCTCACACTTGCCAGGCAGGTGCTTATACCACTGAGCTAAATCTCCAGCCCTTACAGTGCTTGCTTGCTTTCTTTCTTTTTTTTTGTGGCACCGGGGATCGAACTCACAACCTTGCGCCAGCCAGACAGGTACTTAAGCCACTGAGGCAAACTCCCGGTCCTAGTTTTTTGAGGCAGGGTCGCACTATGTAGCTCAGGCCGGCCTTGCGCTCGTGTTGTAGCCCAAGCCGGCCTCGAACTCACAACGTTCCTCCTACCTCAGCCTCCCGAGTGCTGGGATTAAAGGCGTGCACCACCACATCTGGCTTGCAGTGCTTTATTTAACTGCAGGCAAGAACATACCGTTAGCCTGAACACACTGAGTTAGCCCAGGGTGAGAGAGACCAGGTTTGGGTCCCAGCAGTAGAGTCTAGAGCCCAGGGCCTTAGCAGTTAAACACCCCACACTGGTCTGCTTCAAAGAATACCATGCCTGCATCCCACTTCCAGAGACTATTTAACCAGTGTAGGAAGTGGCCCATCCATCACCAGGAATTTTTTAAAGATCCTGGGTGATCCCAATGGCAGACAAGCTCATAAGCAGCTAGTACAGTGATTTGTTCCTTCCGGTTAGTGAGTCAACCGCAGAAATGCCTTCTTTGGGACACCTTGTGTCAAGAAAGAGCGTTATTCATTCACATTATAGTACTTGTAGCTGCATTGTTAGGATTGACATTATAGCTGCTCTGACCTCAAGATGAAAGCCGAAAGCCAATACTGAGAATTCATGAAAAATCCATACAATAAATGCTGCCACTTTCCTGGAGAACAGCATGACGATTATTTTCATAGGCCACTCACCCACTTCTCTAGTTTGAGTCAGTTTATCATTAAAAGGCAAAACAAACAAAAAAAGTAAAACAACAGAAAATACTGAGTTTAAAAGTTCAGTTGTATGTATTTTTTAAAAAATGTTTCCTGCCAGGCTTTAGGCGCACACCTATAATCCCAGCACTTGGGAGGCTGAGGCAGGAGGATCACCCGGAGTTTGAAAATAGCCTGGGCGCCACAGTGAGTTCAAGGCCAGCCTGAACTACATACTCAGATCCTGCCTCAAAAAACAACAAACACGTTTCCCCAGCTAGCTATGAGGCTGCACACCCCGTCTCACCCACGCATTTCTCACCACATTGGCTGGGTGCTTGTAAACTGGACCAGGTGCACAGAGGGTTGAGAGCTGGTGGTGCAGCCCGGACCCCAGCCACAGGCCGGGGTTCAATCCCTGCGCACAGCAGCCGGAGGCCGGGGGAGCAGCCAGACTTCTTGTGCACAGCTGCTCCCCGTCGCTGGGTCGCTGCCAGCTCTGCCTCCAGTCCCGCAGCAGGGTGGAGTGGGGCGCCCTGGGTTCTCAAAGGAGCCCCACCGCGGACTGTTCGAGGGGTATCTAGGTTGCGCTGCCTTCCAAAGAACCTTCCAGTGGAAAACCAAGTGATCCGAGAATCAACGCGCCTTGATGTGGGACAACTGAGGCACTGATAAGGGATTTAATTATTACACATCAAAAACACAATTAAAAAAATCTTTACCCCCTCACCCTGCCATTTCATGGTCCTCGGTGCCAAATAGACTGCAACCGGTGAGGACGGCGAGGACGCAGCAAAATGAATGGATCATTGTCTCTGTGATGCCAGTTTTGACCCATTTCCCTTTACCCAAAACACTCCAAAGGGTAGGAAGTGTTACTTTAGAACGCTCAGATGTAACTACAAATGCCCAAGAAGAGATTCTGTCTGGAACAGCTGTCCGGAGGTCCATGGATAAGACTTAGGAGCCGCTTGTGGTGGCGCACGCCTTTAATCCCAGCACTCAGGAGGCTGAGGTAGGAGGAGCATTGTGAGTTCAAGGCCGGCTTGGGCTGTGTGAGCAAGGTCGGCCACAACTACATAGTGCGACCCTGCCTCAAAAAAAAAAGGGCCGGGAGTTTGGCTCAGTGGTTTAAGCGCCTGCCTGGCAGGTGTAAAAGAAAAAAGAAAAAAAGAAAAAGAAAAATAAAGACTTTGGATACCTTGGCCTTACCCTCACCCACTTTAGAAAACCTAAACTTGAATTTTCACTTTCTTAATAATTGGTTTGGATATTTCCAGTTTATCCAATTTCCCACTGTGAAAAGACACCACACTGAACATTTTTATGCATAAATCTTTGCCCATACTTGGAATTACTTCCTAAGAGTACCTTTCTAGAAATAGAAATGGATTAAGAAATATAGGCTGGACATGGTGGCACACACCTATAATTCTAGCATTTGGGAGGCTGAGGCAGGAAGATCACTGTAATTTTAGGCCAGCCTGGGCTACAAAGTGAGTTCAAGGCCAACCTGAACTGCATAGTGAAGCCCTATCTCAAAAACAAACAAAAAACAAAATAATATATGTTTATATATATATATATATATATATATATAAACATTGCTGACTCATACTTAAATTATTTTTTATAGAATTTACTAGTTAAAACTTTTATGGGAAGGGTAGGAAGGATTGAAAGGAGGGTAGGGGAATGGGAAAAAAACAAGTCATATATGGGTACAAATTTTCTATGATAAATATGATCATTATGGATATCTAAAATGTATTAATAATACCTGATTTAAAAAAAAAATAAGAGTACTCATTTTGGCTTACCCCTCCAGCTTCATTGTTTTTGCAAAGAAATTTTGCAAATTTGAAAGGTTAGAATATCTAGTTTTTTATTTGCATTGTTTTAATTGTAAGCAAGCTGGAATATTTTCTTATGCTTATTAGTGCTTCATGTGTCTTAACAGATGAATTGTTTCTATCTCTTGTCTATTTTCGTCACCTATTTTAGTGTTTTCTTGTTAGTTTATACATTTATACTTTTTAAATATTAATATGCCTTTATCATATTTGCTGCCAGATATCTCCAAATTTTTGTTTTCTCTTTAAGTTTTAGTTTTTGACACAGACATTTTAAATTTTAAATATTTTAATCTATTTATATTATTCTCTCTTTCACCACCTTTAATTCTAGAAGATTAAAATTCACTGATCAATTAGATGCTTTTTTCCCCCAATTTAGTTTTTAAAAAGAATGTTCAACTCCTTGATTTACCTGTGATTTAGTTTGGTACATACTTAACTCAGCTATTTCCCCAAATAGTTACTTGTCCTAGCTCCTTTCTCTTTTGATTTGAGATGCTATCTTTCTCATATCATTGATTGCCTGTTGAATCTAATTTTTGCTTTTATTTTCTTGTAGCTGACCCCGATTCCTACCAGTTCATAAGAAGATGGTAAGACTGTGGCTGTTGTGCTGTTCTCACACCCTAGACCGGCGGCCGCTGGGCCAGACTCCTGGGGCTTTCACAGGGAAGCATGCCTTCCTTGGGGTTTTTGAGAAGGAGATTCCATGCTTTTCCTTTGTTGGGGGCCCTTTTCTAATTACAACTCCTATGAGGAAAGAAGGAAGATAAAGAGAAATGAGGAGAAGATTGAGATTTAGGGGAATTCTTGTATTTCTCGTTTGCTGGATACTGTAGTAGATTTGCTTCATACTGCATCTGAACCTTTCAGGAATTCAGGAATCTGCATCGATACTCTCATGTCAGACTTCATGAAGTTCCAGGTTAATGAACTCAGTCCTCCTTGTCTCTAATTGAAGTACAGCAGCCAGTGAAAACAAGAAAGGAAAAAAGAAATGTGTGTTTGTGTACATAGAATGTACCAGAAGAGCTGCCTCCTGAAAATACATGCTGGCCCTGGGTGTGCCAAGATGTGTTAGAAGAGGAAACAGAATCATTGAAAACAGCAAATTTTGCTTTTATCTACTTTTTAAAGAAGTGGGTTAAAGCATTCATATTTATCTGTTTATCCTTATTATTTAACCCACTTAAAAGTATGAGTTATTGGTGCCTTTTTTTGTTGTTTGTTTTTTTTTTAAACAGGGTCTCACTATGTAGTTCAGGTTGGTCTTGAACTCACTATGCAGGCTACACTGACCTTGAACTCACAGGGATCTTCCTGCCTCAGCCTCCCCCCGAGTGCTGGTATCACAGGTGTGTGCCACCATGCCCAGCTTATAATTATGTTTATTATTTAGACTTATTATGTGTTTTTTATCCACTATGCTTTTAGTTTTTTTCCTCTTTCAGGCAGTCAGTACTACTATACTGCCTTATTTTTGTGTAATGCTTTGCAATTAAAATAAAAACTTGGTCACAAAATCCTGAAAAGTAAAATAAGGCAGATATATCAACTAGAATTTACTAGAGAAAATGAAAATCAGATAAATTATGCTGCTTTCCCAAGGTTGTATGGTAGCTGAATAGTAGAGCTGGTATACCTAGTATTTATTGACTATCACCAAGTAGCCCTCAAAATTCCACACTACTTCAAATAAAAAATGGCTCCTGAATGAGCTGACTTTCCTGGGGCTACACAGGCAGTAAAAATAATTTGATTTATTTATTTTGTACTAGGGATTCAATCCAGGGCTTTTTGAGACAGGGTCTTACTAGGTTGCTAAATTTCCCAGGTTTGGCCCAAACTTGTGATCCTTCTGTCTCAGTTTCCCAGAGTGCTGGGAGTACAGGCATATGCCAGCACACCAGTTAGTTTTTATTATTTATTTACTTATTGAATTTTGAGACAGAATCTTGCTGTGTATTTCAGGCTGGCCTTAACTGACTACGTAGCCCCATCTGGACTTGAATATTTGATCCTCCTGCTTCAGCCTCTCAAATAGCTGGGATTACAGGCGTGCGTCACCATGCCTGGCCAACATTTAAGTTTTAATCAGTGTTTATTATCAGTGTGAGGTAACATACTAAGATGATATAATTCAGAAATAAGTGTGGCTTTTTGGACAGCCTTGCTAGGCTCTTTGTGGTGATGCGTAGGGTTCCATTTGATGTTCTGACATTTTCTGAAGGTTCTAGACTCACATTACCTTTAGAGACTCCAAAGGACTTGGGAACTTCAGTCTGGGAAAATTTAAATTAAGCAGCAAAAAGTCCTGAGAGACTGGCTGCTGAGAGGCTAATGGTGGTAGGCAAGGCAGGACCTAGCAGAGGTGGTAGTATTGGGGAGATAGGACCTGAGCAACTGAGGGGTGTGTGTGTGCCATTTTACTACTTCCTAAACTCTGTTTGATCTAGCAATAAAATACACTGTCTTAAAATTTTACAAGATTTATTGATACATGATTTTGCCTTGTACAACACTTAGCTAAGCTTATATTTTAAACAATTAAGTCCCACTTCAATTCAGTCAGCATTTACTAAATACAAGGTACGATGAGTGGAAAGGAAAAAGAGACTCATGTTTACTGAGTACCCACTCCATGGTTAGCACTGCCAGGCACACAGCACTGGGCAGTGGATCCAGTTATTCTTGTGATTATTTCCACCCTGGTCTCCTGTTGTTTTTTTAAACACATATGCAGCAGGCTGTGTCCTAGGGCCTTTGAACTGGATGTTGAATGGAATGATTATTCTCTGAAAAATCTGTGGAGTAATTCTTGTTCAAATGCAACCCATCAGTAATGCCTCTCTGACTATCCCACTGAAGATATAACTGTCTCTCCCACAAACTCCTTATTGTCTTTACTTGCTTATTTTTCCTTCTGAGTCTTCACTGTCTAATATGTTCTGTATTTACTTACTTTCATTTAGTGTCTTTCTATTCTACATTGAAGGTGAGGATCATCGTTCTGTTTTATTCACCAAAGTACATCGAGCCCTAGAACCTACCTGGGTTATAGTAAGTGCTGAATGAATAGTTGTTGAGTAAAGCTCACAGTTAAGTAACTTTTCAAGGGTAAGAAAATGGTAGTAAGGGGCACCAGAAACCCAGAAAGGAGGGATTTGTTCTGTTTTTCTATAGCACAGTAGGGTTAATTATTAAAACAATCTGATTAAAAGAGTATAAAATTCCCAACAAATAAAAATGATTAACATTGGGGCCAGGGATATAGCTCAGTGGCACAGCACCTGCCTGGCAAGTGCAAGGTCTTGAGTTTGATTCCTAGTACCCCCCCAAAATTAACATTTTAAGGGATGACAGTGCTTATTACCCTGATTTGATTACTACACACTGTATACAGTTATCAAATTACCATAATGTACCCCATAAAGATGTTCAAATGTCATGTCTCACTGTAATAAAGAAAATGGTGCATCATTTAAAAATAATAAAATCCACCCAGTACCAAAAATAAATAAATAAATAAATAAAATCCAGACTTTCCAAGATTGGCAGTGGGTTAATGAAAAGAATTGTTACACTGATTCCATGTCCTTGAGATTTGTCTGGGAGGCTGTCCCACTGTGAATTATTATGGTCTGGTTATGAACTCAATGGCTTATACAGTTTCCATACCACAGCTAAGAAAAGGGTCTAAGGCTGTGAAAGCATAATTGAAAGCTGAGGGATCTCTGCACACCCATAATCCCAGTACATTGGGAGACTGAGGCAGGACTTTTGAAAGTTCAAACCACTTAGCAAGACCCTGTCTTAAGAGAAGAAGAAGGAGGAGGAGGAAGAAAAGGAGAAGAAAAAGGAGAGGAGGAGGAGGAGGAGGAAGAGGACTGAGGGCAGCACAAGTTAATTAACACAGAGTGACTTGGAAAAAGATAATCCAATGAAAGAATTTTAGCTTGTTCTTCAGGACAGATGATGGCTGAGTTTTGAGAATGCACAACCTTGGGAGTTGCTGCCTAGGAATTCTCCCTCGCCTTCTCCCGCATCTGACTGGAGCTTCACAGTGCATCCATCACCCTTTATTTATTTTTTATTTTTTCCAAATCCATTTTATTTCAAGGAGAAAAAGAAAAAAAGAAGAAGAAGAAAAACTAAAAATTTCAAAACATGTCAATCAGGGGGCAACAGTGGTACATACATTGTGCATTGTCATCCCCATCACCCGTTAAATAGGAGCACATTTCTCCACATGGGGTTTCCGTGCGTGTGCAGTGTAAGAGGCCGTGGCTTGTTCTAATGTGGAGAGTTTGGAGCCTGTGGAAGAGCAGAGCTGATCTTTAGGGAGGACACTTCCCAGTCACCCTCCATCAAAGCACTCACCTCCATGAGTTCACCCAGCCTCTTGCCTCATCCCTTAATTGAACTTCTCAAGAGGTAGATTTGGGGTGCAGCACTAGTCCTTCTAAGTCCTCCCTCCCTGGCCCCTGTCTGTCTCCAGGGAGTAATGTCTATGATCTGCTCCCTGTCACACAGCACGCTCAGCTGCTGCAGGGGGAGTCCACAGCCCTGGGGCACAAGTCCAATTCAGGGATGTCAGGGATCCAAGCTACTCTTTTTAATATAAGTTTACCAGTGATAGAGTATTTTCATTCTATTGATCCAGCTCCTGTGCTTATCTTTCAGTTGGCTCCATAATAAGGTGGGCAACAGAGATTATTATTATTGGGCCCTTTAACTCCAAACTCCCACCAACCACGTAAAGAATTGTAGGTGAGCTGCAGTGGTACAGGAGGTTTAGTGATCTGCCATGGCTGGGCAGTGCTGCAGTAGCAAACAAGATGCAAAACTCCCCAATACTTTTCAGTGCATTGTTTCTCCTGCATGCTACAGTCCAGGGTGAGCTTGTTGTCCTTTTCTTCCTGTGGCTCTGTTATCCAGACCGTGTGGCTTCCAGGGTCTCTGCAGCAGGAAAGGAGAGAGGTGGAGGAGGCAGCCTCGCTCTTGAGTGCTTTGCTCTGGAAGTGATACCCAACACTTCTAAGTTAGATGCGACAAGTTACATGGCTCCAGACAACACAAAGGTGGCTGGGAATGTGGAAGGGGATACTTGAGGGACATGTGGATACTTTGAGAGCACTAATGCTTTCCACCAGGAGTGGATTTGGATCAGCTGGAGAGGCCTGGAGGGGTAGCTCAGTGTAAAGCACTTGCCTAGAATGCTCAAGGCCTTGAGTTTGGTTCCCAGCAATGCACTGATAAAGAAATAAGGTTAAAGGGACCAGAGTAGGGCCCAAAGGGGGTTGAGTGGTACCAAAAATATATTTTGCCTATTTCATGGTTCTGCCAAAGCCATTCTGTCTGAAAAAAATTTTTTTTGGTATCAGGGATTGAACTCACAACCTTGTGCCTGCCAGGCAGGTGCTTAAGCCACTGGGCTAAATCCGAGGCCCTACTTTTTGAGACAGGATCTCACCATGCAGTTCAGGCTGGCTTGAACTCACTTTGTAGCCAGGCTGGTCTCGAACTCACAAGGATCCTCCTGCCTCAGTCTCCTGAGTGCTGGGATTAAAGGCATGCACCACCATGTCTGGCTTCTGTTTGAAAATTATCTGAATAATCTTTTCACGATCCAGTGCCACCAAGCTGTCTATAATTAATTTTAGATGATGGCTGAGTTTTCCCCCAAAGGCTTGCTGTTTCCGTTGCACATTTATGTCCTTTGTTAATGAAGCCTTGGGCTCACAGTGTTTTTGGGTACTTTGAGCCTTTCAGTAACTCTACATCACCTCACATATAGCACCCCTCCATGGGATTTCTTTGAGTCAGAGTCATCTAATGTAACCATATTTCTTGAGCATTCCCTTTGAATTAATCACGTGGTATTTGTTAGTTTTTTTTCTAGAAAGAGAATGCAAGATCTTTCTAGGCCTAAAAGACAATGGGGAACTCCAGATAGGTAAGGCGATATGATACTGTCTTGTTTGCTGTTATTGTATTCCTTACATCAAGTAGATGAGTATTATTCTTACCTACCCTGTATTCTACCTGTTAACCCTGTGTCTCAGCTGGATCTGCCACCCCTGTTCTATGGAAACTGAGCCAACGTGGTCACCTCTGTTGACGTAACATACGAAGCCTGACCCTGGCAGTGGTTGCCAAACCTGTCTGCACGTTAGGATCACCTGGGATTTAATACTGACTGATGTCTGGATCTCATCCCTGGAAACTCTGATTTAATTGGCCTGGGTACAGCTCTGCAGATCACTCTGATAAGCAGAAAAGTGTGCCTCCCACTGCTGTAGAGTACTGCTCTCTAGTCTCTGAAAGTCCTGTGCAGGGCCACCTTTGCCACCTGCACCAACCAGGCCAAGGTGTTGGTACCATTCTGCATTCTCACCGACACACACTTGTCCCTCCACACACTTGTCAGCGTTTGGCATCATCATGTTTTGGATTTCATTCATTCCAGTGGATGTGTAGTTTGTATGTCACTGACTTAGTTTGCAATTCCCTAATGACATGATGTTGAACATATTTTATAATCTGAAATTGGTGTATTTTCTTTGATGAGGTATCTGTCCAGATCTTTTGCCCATTTTTAATTGGATTGCTTGTTTTCTTATTGTTGAGGTGTTTTAGTTTGTTCAAGACAGGGTCTCGCTATGTAGCTCAGGCTGGTCTTGAACTCACTATGTAGACCAGGCTGGTCTTGAACTCTTGGTGATCCTCTTGCCTCAACCTCCCAAGTGCTAGGGATACGGTTGTGCACCACCACACCTGGCTCTCATTGTTGAGTTTAATACTTATTTTGTATCAGTTGGCTATCATGTCTTGATCAGATATATGTTTTGCAAATACTCTCTCCCAGTTTGAGGCTTGTATTTTTATTCTCTTAGTAGTCAGTGTCTTTCACAAAGGAAAGTTTAATTTTAAATAATCAAAATTATTGAGTTTTTTTTCTTTTATGGATGGTGCTTTTGGTAATTAATCTGTAAACTCACTGCTAAATCCAAGGCCACCTGGATTTTCTATTAATTTTTTTCTATAAAATTCCTAGAAGTTTTGTAGTTTTTAATTTCGCATTTAAGTCCATAATGCATTTCAAGTTGGATTTTGTGAAAGGTGTGCTTAGGTTCCTTTTTTCTTCTTTCTAGTTTCTCTTTCTCTTCTTCCTTCCTCCCCTTTCTTCTCTGTCTCTGTCTGTCTGTCTGTCTCTCTCTCTGTAAATATCCATTTGTTGAAAAGGTTATCCTTTCTCAGTTGGATTTCTTTCAATCCTTTGACTATGTCTGTGACTCGATTTCCAGAACCTATGTTCTATTTCATTAATCTATTTGTCTATTCTTTAACCAGCCCCATGTTGTTTTGATCATGGTAACTTTTTATAGAAGCAGTGTTACTTTTCTGACTTTGTTCTTCTGTATGTTAACTATTCAGGATTCTTTGTCTTTGCACATAAACTTTAGAATTAGTTTGTCAGTATCCATGAAGTAACTTGATTTTTGGGGAGGATTGTGTTGAATCTATAAACCAGACTGGGAGGAATTGATGTCTTAATATTGACTATCCTTGAAAGTGGCATAGCTCTCTATTTGTGTAGAGCTTCTTGATTCTTTTCATCAGCATTTTGCAGGTTTCCTCATATAGATCTTGTGCATATTTTGTTAATTTATACATACATTTAGTTTTGTTAATATGAATGAAAAAATTATTTTGTTTTAAATTTCAAATTCCAATGACTTATTTTTGATATATAAAAAATCGACAGACTTTTACATTAATGTTATATCTAGAAATTGATATAATCTACAAACTAAACTGTTTAAAACTTGTTTTTAAACATTGAAAGTACAGTCCACATTAAATTCTCTCTTCATAGACAGGAAAATGTGCATGTAATTTATGAAAGCTTTATATTGATAAGACCTATGTAATAAATATTGGTATAACTGTCAAATTTTGGAGAATTCTTGCCCCCCTCCTGCTTGAAACCAACAGAAAAGCTGAAGGAGTGAATTGATTAAGAAGTTGTACTCAGAGGCCCAGCACCCAGGAGGCTGAGGCAGGAAGATCGCTGCAAGTTCAAGGCCAGCTTAGGCTACGAAGTGAGTTCAAGGCCAGCCTGAATTGCATAGTGAAAAAACCCTGTCTCCAAAAAAAGACAAAAAAAAAAAAAAAAAAAAAAAGTTGTACTCAGAAAAGTTAAGTAACTAAGTAACTTACCCAAGTCTACCCAGCTTGCAGGAGCCAAGACTGGGATTTGAGCCCATACCCATGGCCTACACTGCCCATTCCTTTCCATTATATTACTCTTAGAAAGATGCAGGTACGCATGTGTGTATCCCCTAGTTCCTAGCTCTTTTTTTATGATCCCTAATTGTTGACCCTCTTTGTCTCTCTTCATCTGAGCTTTTCTTTTGTTTTTTTTCTTGGTACCAGGGATCGAACTCACAACCTCGCATTTGCCAGGCAGGTGCTTACACCACTGAGCTAAATCTCCAGCCCATCTGAGCTTTTTTGTCTACCTCACACAAGAACATTGTTCCTGTTAGTACCTTCTGGCCACGCCTATTGCCTTTTGTTTTTTCGGGTTTTCTTCCTGCATGATGTCTAGACGATGTTGGATGACTTTTGCCATAGCTGGTGCGTCCTGACTCAAGACCGTTCTCTCCTCGCCTTGTGTCACACGGTGCCTTTGCCTCTGCTCAGCACTTCTTTCACTGGGAGGGTGGTTGTCCTCTCCCACTGAGGCTGTCCTGGCCAGTCCTTGCCCCTTGAGGTCTGCACCTCAGGTGAACCTCACATTGCTCCTATGGTATGGTCATTCTCTCCTGTCCAATACCATCAGGGGAATCCCTGCTTTTCACCACTCCTTCACTTCCTGGCCCATTATTGAGTATTTTCAGTGCATGGTACTAAACTACACAAGGAACAATCTCCAAAAATTACACCTGAGGCAGGCACTCTTGTTCACAGTGTGGAGGCCTTGCCAGCTACCGTGAGGGGATCGTACCTTTTTTCTCCTCTCAGTACTAGGGACTGAACCCAGGACTTTTGCACCCAGTTAGATCTTCAGCCCTTTCTATCATGAGGCAGTCTCTCTAATTTGCCCAAGTGGGACTTGAACTTGTGATCCTCCTACCTCAGCCTCCCTCAGTGCTGGGATTACAGGTGTGCATGACTGAAGTTGTGCCAATCTTAATTGTCAACTTGATGGGACTAATAGGCCCTCGTAGAGGTGACTGGATCATGGGGCTACTGTACTGCTCAGCCGACTAATTGCCAGCCCTCCTAGCTGAGCTGCCGTGGCAGATGGAGCCTGTGAAGGGTGGGTTCGCTCCTTGGCGCTCTCCCCGGGCCCTGCCCTGCTGGAGCTGGACACCTCCGCGCCCTCCTCACCATGCTCCTGTCCTGCCACTGGGCGCCTCAACCTTTAAGCTCTGAAACAGAGATAAGAGTGAAGCCGTCCTCCTTCACGTTGCGCCCATTGGGTCTGGAGCTGGAGCTTTATTCTAGAGCCAGAGGACCGGCAGACCGTCAGGGCTGTGTGCGGTGGCACCTAGGCATGAGCCAGCTGGGCACCCAGCAGACGGCTGGGGCCGGGACAGAGATCTGCGACAGGGCCAGGGAGGACGGCACAGGCAAGCCATGCTGGAAATGGAGCCAGCAGGATGGAAGGGGTGGGAGGATTACTTAATAATACTTCCAGCACTGACTGGCAGAACAGAGAAAGGTTGTATCTAAAAATACAGAGAAATTTGGAGACAAAGGGAGGACCCAGAGCCCTTTAAGGAAATGAGCTCATTTAGTTAGAAAATTCGGTTATGTGTGTCAGGCACCCCCAGGCCTTTTCCCCCTCTTTGTTGGTTCTAGCAGTGTTATAGAGTTTCACACTTCCCTGTGTGATTCTTTCTTGCTTGCTTTCTTGCTTTCTCTCTTGCTTTCCTTCCTTCCTTCTTTATTTTATTTTATTTTAAAGGGAATAAAACAAAACAAAAAACAACAAAACAGTGAGAACAGTATTGGATTTCAAAAACAAGACAGGAGAAAATTCCCCATAATTGCGATATTGCATACTGTTATCCTCTAAATAGATGCTCAGACTATCGGCTTCAGAACTGCAAAGTCAGTCAAACAGTACAAAAATAAGATTGTTTTTGTGCCTCAGTTGCTATCAACTCGGCCTGTGTTCCTTAGACCAGGCAGTTGCTTGGGGGTGGGGGCGTCCTTGTCTCCCAGCCTATGCCTGGCTGGCCCACCAGAGGGTGTGCTTTGGCTTCTTGAGTCTCCCCTGACTGCTGCTGGCCAAGTGTGATTTTCCTCTCTGCCCAAATGTGTTGAGTCTTGATGATTTCAGTTTCTCTTGGTTCCCTGCATGGAACAAGTTGCACTGCCAGCAGCCTCTGCCTTACACTTCCTCCAGGAAGCCTTCTCAAGTTACTCCTGTACCACTTTCTCCCTTCTCCTTACCCCAGCACAGCAATCATTCATGTTTCACAAGACTGTTGAAACCAGATGACCTGAGGCCAGCAACCTACTTAGTGTAGGTGGCACAAGGGGAAAACTGTCATCTCTGTTCCTGTCTTACTTCCTGACACCTGAACAGGGCTTCACCCAAACAGTAAGCACAGTGCACGTGGTTGGCCCATTTAGTGCCAAGCTGACTCTCAGTCACAGTGTTGCCAGGCATGGTGGCACACATCTGTGATCCCAGCACTCAGGAGGCTGAGGCAGGAGGATCACTGAGGAGACCAGCCTGGGTTACATAGTGAGCCCAAGGCCAGTCTGAACTACATGTTGAGACCCTGTCTCAAAAAGCAAAAATTGAGAAGACAACTAGCCAGCCTTCCTGGTAAGTAGTGTGAGAGGCACAGACTCCAGGAAGAGAAAGATCAGTACCTCCCGAGAACCCACCATGCCAGATCAAGGAGGATCCAACCAGAACACAACTAGCCAACCTTCCTGGTAAGCGGTGCAATGGGTTCCAGGAAGAGAAAAGTCAGCGCCTCCCGTGAGCCTACTGGTGGGCAGGCTAAGAATCAACACCCACCCCAACCCACCCCACCCCCATAAGTAACCTGCTAATTCAGAGGATAGGCTAAATTGATAGCAACTAAAGTACATAAAATGACTAAATGCTTATATTGTTTGGTTTATTTTGTGTACCTGGGGCCAGCAGTCTGAGCATCTCTTGGGAGGATGACAGTATGCAATGTAACAAATATGGGGGATTTCCTTCTGTCTTGTCTTTGAGGCCTAATTTTGTTCTCACTGTTTTGCTTTATTCAGCATTCTGTTTCGATTGGTTTTATTCTATTTTGTTTATGGTTTGATTTTGCTATACCTGATAGAATGGACAACTATTGTGAATATAACAATATATACTATAGTAGCTATTGTTTTCCTAGTATCCTGCTTTGAAGTTCTGTACCAATTTTACTGCTTTGTTTTGGTTGACCTTGTTCTGTTTGTTTTGTTGGATTTTACTATCTTTAAAATAAAATTTTAAAAAATCAAAACAAAACAAAAAATCATAGTGTTAATTCCACCATGGTAGAAATACAAAGGTATTATCTCTTAAAAGGTTCATTTGTGATTACTTTTTAAGACAGTAGGTAAGACAGTCTTATGTTAGTTCTGTTTTCACATTCATAGTTTATCTCTGTCTAATGCCTTTGTATTGATATAGTTCTTGAAGTAAAATCTACGTAGAAGTTACCAAAAACAATTTCTAAGATGTTCATTAGCAGTATGTTTTTGATCACTTTATTTTTATATTTTTAACCAGAAGACTGTTTTGGGGAAATCAAGACCCTATTTGCCCTGTTTCTGACAGCGCTTTGACCGCTCGGCTAACAAAGAGACTTAGCAACCTTGCTCAGCCCAAGAAGGTCTCCCGCCACTATGTACCTAACAGGTCAGTGCTGGTGTCTGAGGCCAGCTTTATCAAGTGGGTAAATTATCATATTGTGAAGATTTAGGATACTCCCAAACACTTGTATTTTATATATAACACTGTTAATGAATAAACTTACTTATGCATGAAACTTTGATGAATTTTAATTTACTCATGGGCTTGTTACTATGGACTGTGATTTTTAAATTTTTTAATTCCATTTTATCTTCATTGCTGGTTTGTTCACTGTAACTAGTCTTAACCCCAGAATGAAGGGCAGAGATAATAAAAACAATGTTGTTATTAATCTGAAATACAATCTTAGTTAACAGACCTCAAAAATGATTAAATAATTTACACATCACAGCCAGGCACGTTGGCACATGTCTGTAGTCTTAGCACTCTGGGAGGCTGAGGTGGGAAGATCACTGGTGAGTTTGAGGCCACCTGGGCTCCATAGTGAGTTCAAGTCCAGCCTCAACTACATAGCAAGACCCTGTCTCAAAAAAAAAAGTAATCCTCACATTATGATTAAGTCAAATTTACTTGTACACCTAAGAGTTAAGACAAAGAAAGGTATGGATGTAAATTCATCCTATTAACTAAAAATACAGTAGTAAACAATTTAAAATTATTTATGTCGAAGATAAAATATCTGGTTTTAAAAACAGCAAATTTTCTCCCATTGTCAATTTATCTTTTATTTTTATTTTTTTGCGGCACCGGGGATTGAACTCATAGCCTCGCACTTGCCTGGGTAGGCGCTTAAGGCACTGAGCCAAACTCCCGGCCCTTTATCTTTTGATCTACTTAAAAATTACAATTTATTAGAGAAATGTAGGTTTAACATAAGACTATAGAAGCCAACTGAAAACCTGTTTAGCTGTACCTATTGCTAAACCAATTCATTTCTCCCCATGTGAAAAACAGCCCTGTGAGGAGCATGTAAAGTGTCCCTCTTGCTCTCCCAGGCCTGGGGATCAGTGTTGGAAAATACTATAATGATTTTAATTTACACTGTCTCACTCACTTTTTTTCTCTTTTACAACATTCAGGGATCAGTATTACTACAGCTGTGGGAGAGAGTCTGTGATTTGGAAGATTCCTCATCCTGCATTGTTTAGCCAGCCCTCTACAAGGATTCAGAGGCTGGCCCAACCCAACAGATTCAAAAGGCAGTATCTGCGAAATGGGTAGAGTATCTTCAGAATCTCTGGCAATCCTAATCTAATTTGGTTCAATGGCTCAGTATCATTGTTCTAATTTTAGCACACACAATTTCATGACCTAAAATCTACCTGTGTCCCAAAGTATCTGTAAGAAAGTTAAATATTTGTAGCAATTGTAGGTGATCAGAAGATCATCATCAATAATTACATTTGAAGCTGGGCATGGTGGTACATACCTGTAATCTCAGCACTCGGGAGACTGAGGCAGGAGGATCAGGAGAATTGTTGCAAATTCGAGACCAGCCTGGGCTACGAAGTGACCTGAAGTCCAGCCTGAACTGTATAGTGAGGCCCTATCTCAAAAAGACATGCCAAAAAAAAAAAAATGCATTTGATTCAAATTTTGGTGAGGTTAAAATTCACGCTGAACTTTACCAGTGTCAGCCTACTAAAGGGAAATCTCTGAGTGTTGAGAGGGCTTGCTTAGCATGCGTGAGGTCCTGACTTTAATCCTCCAGCACTCCAGAAATAAAACAGATGTAAAAAGAAATCTGCAAATGTACGTCACAGGTTTTGACAAGTTGTAGACCTTGATGTTTTCTTATGTCTCTGACTTTGTGGATGGTTTTTCTTTTGCTTTTATTTTTAAAAAATTTCTTTAAAGAGAAGAATGTATTTATTGAGGAAAGAAAGCTTCTGTCTGAGAGAGAGGCCAAAGGGGTCTCAAGTGGGTTGTCCAGGACCCTGTCTTTTCTAGGGATTTTTATAGAGCAAAACCATGTGAGGCTGGTCCAACGTGGTGAAAAATGGGAAATCACAAGGTGGGCATGAGGTGAGACAAAATTGTGGTCAACCAATAAGATCACTAGTATAATTGCTCAGGTAAAATTGATTAAATGGCGATCAAGTAGGGAAGTGAGTCATGCAGCAAGTAGGCATGAAACAGAAGAGGGACTTTTCCTGGAGGGGGTGGTCAGTGGCTCTTCCTGGCTTCCCCAAGGTGATGGATACCTACTTAGAATATCAGTCACTGTGTTTATCCTTAGGGGGGAGTATGTGGGTGCATTAGGTTCAACTTTCGAATGAGGTCTGGCCCTCAGCAGAGGTGCCTATCTCCCCGACAGTTTCAATGTATCCTGTCTTCTGCACTGGCTCCTTCGAGGGCCCAGCCCTTTCCTTTTGCTTTTAAGTCTGAATTTCTCCTTGTCTTTAAAAGACAGCTTAGAGGCAGGATGTGGTGGCACACATTTGTAATCCCAGCACTTGGGAGACTGAGGCAGGAGAGTCGCTATGAGTTTGAGGCCAGCCTGGGCTACATAGTGAGACCTTGTCTTCAAACAACAGCAATAACAACAACAAAAAAAAAAAAACCCAGAAAACAAAATAAAAGATAGCTTAGAGTGCCTGAGCTTGCCCAGGCCCAGTCTTGTGGGTACCATAGGTGGCGGTTGCTGGGGCCCAGCACTGAGGAAGACAAGGCCATCAAGCCAGTGCTATCTGCTATCTCCTGTCACAGAACTGGACATGTCTAGTGCAGTGGAGAAAGAGGAACTTTTTTTCTTTACACTAGAAGATTTTAGAAGAGTGCATAATATGCATACAATGAAAAGTTCTGAGCCTCTACTATTCGTACCAGCATGCATTTACAAACAGAAGACCAAATCTGTATCGAAAAGGAGATAATGGATTTGAAACAAATCTGTATTCATGAAGAGTGACTCCATACAAATCACAAAATATCAAGAAAGGAAAACAGATCCAATAGAAATGTTTCATTCTGGGAAGCTGCTAAAGGTTTGTACCCCAATGGGTCAATATTCAAAGTTGGCATTTG
>RJWM01022597.1:0-33510 GCA_004363535.1 Dasyprocta punctata
AACTATGCATTTAGTGAATTGTAGCATGAGCAGACAGCCATGCAGATGGCCATGAGCAATGATTAGAAAACATTCTTTTTAGAGTTGAAGCTCATAACTGTCCCCCTTGGAAGCACAAGAGAACTGTTTTAGAAATTAATTCTAGTACAATGGAGATAACTATGCTGAAAATATGCTGTCCCCATCCTATGGGAATTCCAATAATGAGTCTGGAAATATATAATTGCATATAATTAAAAAGCAAACAAAGTAATACTTAAATGAGAAGAAGAATGAATTACAGAGGCTCCATGAAAAGGTATAAAAATAGAGGCAATTTCTTACCTTCTAAAAGACAGAGACAGTAAATAACACAGAGTCAGATATTCAGGCATCCAAATAAGAGGCATCTATCTCTCATGAGCATTACTTTGTCCCTCCTGGGGAAGCAAGAAGCAGCTGTATCAGCAGTGAATATCTGGTGTTAAGTGAGACTCACAGGCTCTATATTTATTGTCTAGTAGTTGCGTTTAGGACGGACAGATATGTTCAATTGCATGATTGACATTTGAGTAGTGTAAACTGCTTAATGGGTGTGTTGTAAGCTGCAGCATGGTGATCTTTTAGCAATGTGTGCTTCTCTGGCATGTACTGAATGTATGTTAAATATATAATTTTTTTTTTTTTTTTTTGGCACCGGGGATTGAACTCACAGCCTTGCGCCTGCCAGGGCAGGCGCTTAAGCCACTGAGCCAAACTCCCGGCCCTGGTTTTTTGAGGCAGGGTCGCACTATGTAGCTCAGGTCAGCCTTGCGCCACGTTGTAGCCCAAGCCGGCCTCGAACTCACAACGCTCCGCCTACCTCATTCTGTGATTATACCTTTAAATGTCAGGGTAACGATTCTCATGGAGACATTTCAAGGATATGAGGAGTGGAACAAAAGCACCCTATATAGTTCTAGATAGGACTGGCCCTCAACTGATTTTTCCAATCTTTTGTGTATGAGTGTATTTATGGACAGGAATCTGTTATGAGGAAAAGCAGGCACTTTTTTCACCCATCAAAAAACAAGTGATCAGTTAGGGTAGTAGAGGAAAGCGAAAAGCAAGATAGGAAATCTCTAGGATGAGTAATGCTAATATCAGTGAAGGACCTGTATGCTCAAACTAACTTTGGGATTCTTGATTAAGAAGAAGAGCAAGGCAGCTAATATCAATGATACCAATATTCATGTGGCTCCTACATATGCAAATATATAAATGAAAATGAATTAAATAACAAAAGAATGAGATATATGATTCACAAAGGTAACGAGCAATTTAGGAAAATATTATTGGAAAAATTCTATATGAGAAAAATGAAATTTAATTGAATCTCTGTGTATTTGTGTAAATTTTCCATAGGGATTATCCTTGCATGACAGATATTGCAGAAATTGTTGTATTCCCTGCACCACTTAGCAAACAAAAATGTCACATATTTCACTTTGTTTTCTTTAGGTATTCAGTGTAAGAAATAATAGTGGAATAGTGGAAGGTCCCCATTCAATGTTCTTTTACAAATTTATTTTAGTTTTACTTCTGCAAGGAAAGCATCATAATAAATCAAGACATCACTCTCTCTGAATTTATTTTTCTAGTATTATTCCTCCAAACAACACCTTCATGCTATTGTATTTTAAAATATTCACATAACAGAATCATATTGCATATTCATACTATTTACAGGTGGTGTGATTCACAAATTTTATTTTCTGATAAATGTCATATATGGCCCTGCTTATTTGATGCTAATTATCAGATTATATGTATATATATATATATATATGTGTGTGCGTGTGTGTGTGTGTGTGTCTGTGTGTCTGTGTGTGTGTTCGTGTGTATATACATATATATATACATATATATATACATATATATATATATATGCACATGATTTACTTCCACCTTCTTTAACTGATAGGTGCCATGGTTACTGCCTCTTACTAATGACTACAGGTAAGATTAAGAGCCATGCATGATAGACACCACCACCACATTGAAGACACTTTGCCTTGGGCAATGAAGAATGAAAGGGTTTATTTTATTTTATTTTATTATTTTATTTTGGAGACAGGGTCTCACTATGCAGTTCAGGTTGGCCTTGAGCTCACTTTGTAGCCTAGGCTGGTCTCAAATTAAAATGAGCCTCTTGCCTCAGTTTCCCAAGTGCTGGGATTACAGGCATGTGTCACCACACCCAGCTATGAAGTGTTTATCAATGTGGCAAATTATGTATGGGCATAATTTTTTTACTTCTTTTTTCTTCTTCTTCTTCTTCTTTTTTTTTTTTTTTCAGCATCAGAAATCGAATTCACAACTTCGCGCCTGCCAGGCAGGAGCTTAAGCCATTGAGCCAAACTCCCAGCCCTAGTTTTCTGAGGCAGGGTCGCACTACATAGCTTAGACCAGCCTTGCGCTCCAGTTGTAGTCCAAGCTGGCCTTGAACTCACAACAGTCCTCCTACCTCAGCCTCCCGAGTGCTGGGATTAAAGGCGTGCGCCACCACACCCGGCTTTTTTATTTCATTTTAACAAGACTTGAATAAAATCAGCTTAGTAATAACATTGGCAAAATGTGTGAGGAAGATGGATAGTCCTGTTGTGGGTGTTATTTAGGTGATTTCTGTTGTTTCTATTAGCGTGAAATATGACTACAAACTGTTTGTTGAGCCTGTCTGCTTCTGCTTAATTTTTCAGAGTTCTCACAACCTGTCCTCCACACATATAAAAGTATAAAAGATCTCTGTATGGCAATGAAATTGCACTAAAATATCTACACTCCTATTCAAATAATAAATGGAGAAACTGGCTTACCCAAATAGCTTCGGTGATAAACGTGCTCAGAAAGTCACCTGCATATGGAAGACAAACGATCTATCTTCTTGAAGGGCAAACACATTGACTGACTCAGTGAGATGTGCACCAGAAAATTCTGTCTCTGGTAGACACTGCAGCTGTTGCTGCCTCTCTGGGCTGTATTTTGAGTGAACTTTTCACAACCTGAGTCTTAACAGTTCCATAGGCCTCCAGAGGTCAATATCCAGAGCTCCTCATTAAGCAGAGAGTAAACAGAAGCACTATAATTGCATTGATATAAGGAGCATAAATACTTGAACACAAACTCTATAGAGAAGAGTAATTCAAGGTAACTAATTTTGACTCCCAAGGCCAGCGGCACATCCTCTAGGTCTCTCTTCCAGTTCTTCTCCACTTGGGAACACCAACTTTGCTCCCACAACCTACTGAAATTCTCTAATAAACTCATATCTTCCATTTTAGCTCTTTCTAGCTACTTCATCTTTTAAAAAATTTCAATTATGTTTATTACATGTTGTTTAAGTTTATTGGTACATTTTAAATATACATAATGATCATATTCATCATATAAATTTGTACCTGTACATGATTTATTTTAACTCCTGCTTCTTTTTCCATTCTTCCACCCTCCCTTCAAATGTTCTCCCTCCTTATTTACAGAAGTGTTGTTTCTGAAACAGAAACTGTAAAGAAGGACCAGAATGTATAATAGATATTATAAAATAGGAAGAAAGTGCTCAAATGGGAAGGGGAACTAGGTAGAGAAAGGGGGAAAGGAACAAAGGGAAAAGAAAGAATCCTGAGACAACATTAGTACCTGTTTGCAGTACATGCACTTTACAATCATGTACATGTAAATAATGTAGGGTCTCTATTATAATCCACATTTCTCCACCATCTCTCCCTCCTGTTGTAGCTTGTTTTTCCCTTTTTTTATTCTCGTTGATATTATTGATATCAGTTTATGTTTATGACATATACTGTACACATTCACTGAGGTTGTTAGAGTTATATACGTGGCATGTCTTCACTCTACCTATTTCCTCATTCACACCCCTTTGGCCCTCATGCCTTACGCTTCTGACCCCTTCCCATCTACAGGAGATCCATATGTTTCCCTTACTTAGTACTTTTCCTTACTCAAATATCATATGACACTTGATCTTGTGTGTCCAATTTACATTTTCCTAGTCATCCATTTTCCTTCAAATTCTCAAATATGTCTTTATAGCCAAGTAGTACTTCATTACATATAAATATCACTTTTTCTTCATCCAATCATCTCTTGCTGGCTATACAGACTGCTTCCAGGATTTAGCTATTATGAGTTGTGTAACTATAAACACTGGTATGTATGTACTGCTGCAATATGTTGTGTTAAAGTCTTTAAAGAAGATATCTACAAGGGGGATAGCTGAGTGACATGGAATTTCTAGTATTAGTTATTTGCAGAATCTCCATACTGATTTCTATAAGGGTGGTACTAGTTTACATTCCAAGCAACAAGATAGGAAAGTAGCTTTTTTCACCACAACCGTGTCAGGATTTGAAAATTTTTAAACTTTCTGTTGATTGCTATTCTTTCTGGAGCAAGATGAAATCTATTATAGGCTCTATACACAAGTCCCCTGAAAACCACATGAGGCATTGGTGGGGTTTTTTGGAGGCAGCTGGATCTAGGGAATGTGATGCTGTGGTCAAGAATGTGATACTGGGATTGATTCTTGGTGAAATGCTAGGGTTAAAGCTGTTCTACACTGAGGCTGAGAGCTACCCCACAAGAGTAGTAACCTGGATAGGATATGAGGGACAGGATATAAGCACTGCTTCTTCACTACTTTGCTGCTTTGCTGTGCACCATAAACTGCTTTCCCATGCAGTACCCCTCTGTCACGCCTCTCTGCCTTGCAACCAGCCAATCGTGAACTGAAACCTCTATAAATCGTGAATGAAGTAAACTTTTCCTCCTCTAAATTTGGGTGTCAGGTGTTTCAGCTCAGCAAAGAGAAAAAGTAACTAAGACATAATTTAGTACCAGAGGAGTGGTGTTGTTGTTATACCTGACCATGTAGTTCAAAAGCCCTTCATAGTGGCTCATGGGAAGAGTTTGGAAAGGTTTGGAGATGCCAACTGAAGAAGTAGCCCTGGAATGCCTCAAACTGTACATGATTTAAGATTCTGTTCTGGGCTCCCAGAGGCTGATCAAAATCTTGCTGCATAGAGCAGGCTTGGGAGGTTTCTGGTTAGGGGGGCAGCATTGACTGTTGGACTCTAGACAATGTGTGTTATGCTATGGCAAAAAATTTATCTGCTCCTTTCCAGAGACATTTCCTTAAGCTGAGATTAGAGATAAAGAACTAATTAATCTTGCAGAAGGAAATTCAAGGCAGTCTAATGTCGAGGCCATGGTATAGCTGCTGTTAGGGACTTTTAACCAGATATATGTTGAATATCGAGACCAAAGAGCTAAGCAGAATGATACAAAACATTTTCAGTTTGGCTAGAAAGGAAAGTTCAGTAAAATTGCAACCTGAAAAGATGGAACAGAAAGACATTAGTTTCTGAAAAGATAAAAGGACAATAGAAAAATGGCCTGAGTACATCACAAGAACCAACAGGATTCCACCCTTTGCAGCCTCAGAACTGCAAATGTGAAACACTTTGCTTTGAGAACAAAACCCCCATAGAACCATGTTTCAGAATCTTGATGGCCTAGAGAATTTGTTCCTCCAGAACTGTTTCAAAACTTTTAGCAATCCAGATCCTCTAGCCCTATAGTCAAGAGATAAGAAAGCCTAGTCACTGCGCCGTCTGTCAGTAGAACTCGATATCATCCATGTGGTATTGGATTTTGATGCATGCAGAACAGAAGAGTTGAGGAGTGAGCTCCAGTAAGGCAGTTAGTGAAGCTGTGAATGTGAAACTGAAGGTGCAGTGGAGACCCTAGAAGTTTGAAGAAGCCAGGAAAGTGAATTCTCTGAAGAAAATTGCAAGCGGGAAGCAGAGTCTTCCTAAGGGAGAGGCCAGAGAAGCCATGAGAGTTACAACCACTGGCTGGGGGAAGAGCCATACAAGCCCTTTGGAGGTCATACCTCGCCACTTACTACCCCAGAATGCTGGATATGGAACTACAGGATTGAATGTTTGCCCTGATGGATTTTGAACTTGCTTTGGCTCCATTCCTTTTTATCCCCCCACCCTTGTACCTTTTGCAGAGAGAATGCTTTTCCTGTGCCACCATATGTTGGAAGGGTTTAACTTTCTTTTCATTTGTACAGTGCCTCAAAACTAGGAGTCTCCCCTAAACCTCACAGTAGTCTTTAGACTTGGACTTCTCAGCAGTGCTGAAGCTGTTAGGACTCTGGAAACTTTTAAAGATGACCTAAATGCCTCTTGCATAAAGGCACATACATGAATCTTTGAAAGGCCAAGGGCAGGATGTTATGACTGATATCTAGATGTCCTCCCAAAGCCAAAATTGGGGCTTTCTGAAATTAACTGGATCTAGGGTCTGTAACGCTGGAATCAAGAATGTGATGCTGGAATTAATGCTAAAAGTGGGTAGACTGTATAGAATATAAAGACAGAAAGAGGGTCACCATTCGTTGCTTGCTGTTTGCTGCATCTTTCCTGCTTTGCTACCCATCATGAAGCATATCTCCTCTGAGATGCTCCTCTGTCCTGCCACCCTGCCTTGGAATCAACCATGAACTGAACCCTCTACAAACTATGATCTAAATCAATTTTTCCTCCTTTAACTTTGGGTGTTGGCTATTTTGTCTCAACAATGAGAAAAGGAACTAAGACAAAATCTTAGAATTGTTTTAACTTACATCTCTCTAATGGCCAAGGATATTCAACATTTTTTCATATATTTGTTTGCTATTCATAATTATTTCTCTGTGAAGTGTCTGTTCATTTCACTTGCTCTGTTCTTGACTGGGTCTTAATTTTAGGTAGATTTTTGTTTGAAATATTTATATATTCTATATATTAGTTCTCTGTCTGAGGAGCAGCTGGCAAAAACTGCCCATTCTGTAGGTTGCCTCTTCACTCTACTAACTGATTTTTCACTATAAAAAGTTTTTATATCAGCCTGATATCATCCCATTTGATTCTTGCTGTTATTTACTGTGCAATTATAGTTCAATATAGAAAATAGTTTCACGCACCTATAGCTTCAAGTGTTTTACCTCTTTTTTCTTCCAGTAGGCTTAATGTTTCTATTTTAACATTTAGATTTCTTTATTCTTCTTTATTTTAATTTGTTACATGGAAAGAGATATGGGTCCAGTTTCAATCTTCAAATAGTTATCCAGTTTTCCAAGCACTATTTGTCGATTAGTCTTTCCTCCAACATATGCTTTGGGTTCTTTTGTTAAAGATCAATTAACTGAATGTGTTTGTAGATGCTTTTGTATGTTTTATTTTTTCCTTTGGTCCATGTATCTGTTTCTGCTAAAGTACCAAGTCATTTTTAACCGCAAGTTTGCTTTGTCATACAGCGTGAAATCAGGTGTTGTAAGGCCTCCTGCTGGATGTAAGTAACATGGACCTTCTTATCATAAGTGAGAGGAATGAGGAGGTGGAAGAATTATTTTCAGGCCCAGCATTCAGCTCAAGATAGAGATGTCTTTTGGGTTAATCCATAGAGAAACCTGCTATTAGTGGACCAGAGACACGCAGTATTCTGTTTAGGGGATTGTGTTGGGTATGAGGTTGACATGCCCTGCAGTCACCTGATGTGTTAGTCATCTTCCCATTGCTTTAAAAAGTACTTCAGCTAATCAATTTAAGGAGAGAAAACTTCATTTTGGTTTGAGCTCTTCTCATCCATGGGTCCCTGGCCTCTTTGCTTTTGAGCCTAAGTTGTGGTATGATATACTGATGAGGGGCAAGTAATGGACCAGTTCAGTTTAGTTCATGGAAGTTGGGAAGAGAGGATGGGAGTTTTGCTTCCCATTGCCTTATTCTGGGGCATGGCCTCAGGGATCTAAGTTCCTCCTAGTTGGCTCTAACTGTTATGGGTAACAAAACCACTCAAGCCTCAGAAACTATAGTACATAGTCTTTTGGGGACATCTGAAATCAAAACTTGATTAGCTAGGTATTGTGAGGAAAACAGTGCTAAAAAGAGGCTACCTCATGAACAAATCAGTGAAGCCCTAGTTTGAGACAGTCTTCACTCATGCAAGAATCTTTCTGTCAATGTCTTGTATTCTGAGAAGCTACTTTGTACTGGGGACCACAAATTCACAATGGCTAGATTTACATACTTCCCTAGGGGATGAAAGAAGGGTTGCTTGCGATTTTGATATCACCCTTTTGAGATTTCCCAGTATCCCATTAGGGGTGGGTCATCTACTCCCACCTACAATGACTAAGATTAAGACCAGTAAGACTAAGAGTAAGACTAAAACAAAGATCGTTACTAAGACTAAAGATGCTAAAGGGCAAGATGGTCATTAGTTTGAAATCATCATCACCCTCTGAGTCACCCAATAATTCACTCCTCAGTCAACAAATGCTGAGACATTTGCTGCTTTGTGGTGTTTTGTTCCCCGTGAACAGCTGTCATTCCAGATCTCTGCTGTTTGCTATTAATCTCTTGTTGTTTCTCTTTCACCATGCACCATAACACCCACCACACAGGAGACTGGAGGTTCACTTCAGAGGTCCCAGATTACTTGGAAATTAATGTTATACAGCATATTATTGGTATTCTTTTATTTTGTTATGACACTTTACTTTTACATAAAATAAAAATTGCTCTCCTTATGGTCTAAGCATGCTATGGTGAAGATTTATGTATATAAGAACTGAAGGTATGTTGAAGTTGAAAATCTAAAATATCTTTAAAATGCTGCAAATGTTTATATATTCTAATTTTGTGAAATAAATAAATAATGAAGCAGAGTAAAAAATGTTTATATGAGTTCAGAAGAATATAGATGTCTGGGGAAACTCTCATCAGTTGCATAATCATGGACAAAACTTCAGTTCAGTAGCTTCATATGGGATGAAACACAAATGACTTGAATTATGGAATTATGCAGAAACTCATCTGCAAATATTAACACATCCTTCCTTATTCCTAAGTCTGCTCTAGCCAGCATTCTAACATTCCTTTTCCTGAAACTGATCCATAAATAATTGCGAATATTGAGGCCCCAATTCACATGTTTCTCCTACACCATCAGAGTAATAAAATAGAGTTTAGAGATGGAACTCATCTGTCAGACATCACAGAATTGGATGAACCAAAATGAACCTTAAAGTACAAGTTGAAATTTACCCAGCCATTATATTATTCAGTCATTTGGGGAAAGTTTACTGGAATAAAAGGTTGAGTTTTCTGTCTCACCTGTATTATTGTTATGTTACATATTCTAGAAATCGTAGGTCAAAGACAATGACACAAGCGTATAAAAGGCTTCCCAGTAATGAGATGCCTCAGAGTTGTCTTCATTTCCTTGTTCCTCAAAGTATAGATAAAGGGATTTATCACTTGAGGGATCACAATGTACATCACTGAAGCCACTGCATTCTTAGTGGAAGAGTCAGTAACTGCAGAACTCAAGTATACACCAAAACCTGTCCCATAGAATAAAAAAACAACACAGAGGTGAGACCCACAGGTAGAAAAAGCCTTATATCTTCCCTCCACTGATGACATTCTCAAAACAGAGAAGACAATCTTAGTATAAGAGAAAAGAATTCCCGCAATAGGAACACCAAAAAATATGTTTCCAGCTGAATATATCAGAATGGTATTCATAAAGTTATCAGAACAGGCAAGCTTGATGACCTGAGCAAGTTCACAGAAGAAGTTGGGGATGTCTACATTTGTACAGAAGGACAGCCGCAGTGCCATCAGACTGTGGAGCAGGGCATGCACAGTTCCAATGAGCAGGGAGACTAGAAATAGCAGGACACAGAGGTGAGGATGTATGATGACTGTGTACTTTAAAGGGTGACAAATGGCCACGTAGCGGTCATAGGCCATTACTGCAAGGAGACAATTTTCTAAACAACTAAAAAGTAATACAAAGCAAAGTTGAGAGAAGCATCCTGTACTACTTATGCTATGATTCTGCGTTTCAGTGTTCACCAGCATTTTGGGGATCGTGGTTGTGCTTATACAGATATCAGTGAAAGACAGGTTGGCCAGGAAGAAGTACATGGGGTTGTGCAGATGGGTGTCAGAGATCACAGCCAGGATGATGAGCAGGTTTCCCAGGATGGTGACCAGGTACAGGGACAGGAACAGACTGAAGATGAGAGACTGAAGCTCTGGGTCATCTGTCAGTCCCACAAGAAGAAATTCTGAAACTGCTGTTTGGTTTTTGAATTTCATGTTGTTGATGAACTCTACAAAAAAGATGCAGTGAAACAAAAGAATAAAATAAAGTATATGGTTTCTTACTAGGCAGCAGTATCTTTTGGGGATAAGAGAAATGTAAACTTTTGGTACACTAAGAATGTGTGTTGTGAACATTCTGGGAATGAGAACCAGCAATCTATGTTTAGCATATACTTCAATTTAATATTTGTAAAGCATTTTTTAACAGTGCTTAAATTAAAGAATTGGTTCTGATTTACATTATAAACCCAGGTAAACATTCAGGTATTTTCTCTTTCTGTTTATTTTTTCCTTTTTACTCCATTTCTCATCTCCTGTTTATCTTCTACTTTCTGCTCCCTTTATGAACACCCACACTTTCTCAGAATTGTGGCAAGTCCTGAGGTTGCAATGTAGTATAAGATATGGATTTTTTAAAACTAGCCTATTCCATGAAACAATAGAAATACAAGAATAAACTTATAAAGTTTATTTTTCACAGCAGCAGGCCCTATCATATTTTGGTACCACAGATCAGTTTCGTAGAAGAAAATCTTTCCACAGACTTGGGAGAATACCAGGTTGGGATGATTCAAATGAATGACTTTTACTGTGTACTTAATTTGTATAATTATTCCATTGTAATATATAATTAAATAAGTATACAACTCAGGAAAATAAAATAATTGGCAAGTTTCATGGAAATTAAGATAAGAGTTGGATTTTGATTTAATGCCTGCCAGCAGTTGCAGCTGCACTACTGAAATATATTAACCTGCTTATCACTTGCTGCTCCCTGACAGTTTTGATGCATCTGAAAGCAAATGATTTATTGTGTTTTCTGTGAAGCCAAATGTCTCTGTTATTTTTAATCCTATTTGCATCCATTCCCCAGCCCTAACATCACTAGCTAAGCTCCACCTCAGATCATCAACACTAGATTCTTGTAAGCAGCACGCAAACTCGATCCTTGCAGGTGCAGGGTTTGTGTTCCTATCAGAATCCACTGGCACTTCTAATTCGACAAGGGCCAGAGCTCAGGTGATAATTAAGCAGAGGAGAATGTTGGTAAATAAAGACAAAGGTCTGGTTACCTGCCTGATCTTCACCTCCTATGTGTGACCAGGCCAGAGACCTGTCTGTGGTCGAGGGTTGAGCAACCCTATTCTGAAGCAAATGTCTCTAATTTTGGCAAATCTCAGAAATACCTGAAGGCTTGTCAATTTATACATGAGATACTTTCTCTTTTCATCCCATGGGCCCACAAAGAGACATGTTTTCGACGAAATGCACGCACTTGTTGACAAGTACTATGTCAAAGATTTAGTTGTCAGACTGCTGTGAAGACTCTGTTGACCAATCTCTACTAATACATCAGGATAGGACAAAATTAGCATTCATGTAGTTCTCCTTATTTTCCTTTATAATTGTAATAGTTTCCTGTTGAAATAAATTCCCAAATTTCCACTTGCTTTCAAAGTGTGTCATTCTGTATGCATTAAGTGAATTGTAGGATGTGAAAGACACCCATAGAAGTGGGCATGAGCAATGAATAAAAAAAATTGCCTTCGGTGTTGAAGCTGGTAAGACGTCCCCTTTGAAACACAAGTAATCTGCTTTATTAATTAATTCCAGGAAAACCTGGATAACTATGTCGACAACAGTCTGCCCCATCCTATGGGAAATCTTTTCCATAATGTGTTAGGAAACAAATAACTATATAAAATTAAAAGCACAACAACCTAATCTCTAAATCTGAGAATAAATAAAATTCAGAGTCTGTTATATACAAAGAAATACAAACAGTTCATTGCTTTCTAAGAGAGAGAGAATTACAGAACGACACAGACTGCTATTCAGGGATCCTTATGGGCGTGTCCGTCATAAGCATTGCCTTTTCTCTCCTGGGGAAGAAAGAAGCAGCTATGTCAGAAACAATCATTTGGTGTAATAAGAGAACCCAGGCTCTGCATATAATTCATCCACCAAAAGTTGTTTTTAGGATGCATAAAACTCTTCAACTGGACGCTTTACATTTGTATAATGGAAACTGTTAAAAGGGACGGATATGTTCATTAGCTTTAGCATGGTAATCTTTTAACAATGTATATTTCATCAGAATACACTGTATAAATATTAAATACATGATTTTTATTCTGTAATTATACCACACAAATCTTGAGACTAAAATCTCCATGTGGTTGTTTGAAGGATGAAAAGTGTATACAACAAAAGCAGCCATCATAGGTCAGATGAGCCCTTAAATGACCTTTCAAATTGTGTGTGTGTCTGTGTGTGTGTGTTTGTGTGTGTGTGTGTCTTCCATTGAGCAATAGCAAATGGCACTTTTCACTCATCAGAAGTAGGTGATGAACTGGAGTAACTAAAGAAATAAAGACAGAAAATCTCTAGCATGAACAATAGTAACAACCATGAAAAATGTACATACTCCCGTTGAGAATCTTGATTAAGTAAAAAGGCAAAGAAAAAACATCAATGACATCAATATTCTATGATAAAACATACGATGGTGAATATGAATTAAACCTTAAAAGAATTATACACATGATTCTCAAATGTTATGAATAATTTAGAAAAATATTAAAGAAAAACTTGGGCATGAGAAAATTTTAATTTAATTGAATATACAGATGTGTAAATCTTCCTTATGGATTACCCATGCATAATAGAAATTGCAGAAATGATTGAAGCCAGGAACTCTCTGATCAAAAACAAAATGTCACACAATTCACCATGCTTTTTTATTGTGCATGTAAGGGCATACCCGAAGCCACTTACTACACATACATCTACAAATTTAATTTTTTTATTGCCACAGGAGAAACATCACACTAAATTAACAAATGACATACATTATTTTCCTAGAATTTTCATTTTATGTAGTGTTATTCTTTCAAACATCATCTTCACAATGTGGTATTTTCAAATCATCATGTGGTAAACCCTGCTGTATATATCTACCATTTACAATAGTATATTTATGTAATTTTATTTTTTGTAAAATGTTATGTGAAGTCCTAATTACTTGTTGCTATGGTTTATACATTGTGTCAACTTGAGAAGTCTAGCAGCTTAATTAAGTAACTCAGCAGCTCTACATCCTGGGGTGTAGAGCAGTTACCTGGTCATTGTTACAATTTGAGAAGGTCAGAAGTTTAACTGAGAGAGTCAGCAGGGAGCCAGGGGTCTTACTTGGTAAACACTCTCATCCTGTGCAAAGGAAGGCAAGGATGTTTGTGAATGCTACACCCACCCTGGCGGAGGGGGTTGTCCTGTGTACTATATAAGGGAGGAGAAGAAGCTTGCTGCTGCTCCTTTTACTTTGGCTGCTTTTGTTCAGTTGCTGCCTTGAAGTGTTGTTCCTGTGCCATGCCACCCTGCCTTGGAGCCGGCTGATTGTGGACTGAAACCTCCCAAAACTGTAAGCTAATAAACCTTTCCTTCCCTAATTTTGGATGTCAGGTGTTTTGTCTGAGTAACAGGTAAAAAGTAACCAAGACACTTGTTAATGATCAGGGTGTTCCACAATTTACTTCTACATTCTTTAACTGATGGGTGCTATGGTTACTGCCTCATGCTGGTGGCTACATATACAAGGAAGAGCCATGCATGTGGGACACCACCACATTCGAGATAGCATGTTATGGGAGAAGTAAAAGAATGAAGGGGCTTAGCAAGGTGACGACTTGCATATGTATCTCAGTTGAATATTTAATTTAGCAAGACCTGAAATAGGAAAGCTTAGTGATAACTTTGATTACCTGTGGGAGGGAGACAGGTAGTAGTATTGTATGTGTGAATATTTAGGCTATTTCTGCTATTCCTGTTAGCATAAAATGTAAAGACTAAGGAGCTGCTGGTTATTCCTTTCTGATTGGCACTGCCTTACCAAGGTTCCTCATAGACTCCATCCAGGGCAATAACACAGACAGTATCATGATGAAATTGTACTACAATATCTGCACTCATGTTCAAATAATAAATGGAGCAACTTTGGCTCACCTGGAGGATTTCTCCGACAATGGTGCTCAGCAAGTCACTTACGTGTAAAAGACAAAATGTCTGTCCTCAGGAGAGGTGGACACACTGAGTGTCTCAGGAAAGATCGTCTCTGGGAAAGAACACAGTTGTTTCCCGACTCCAGGCCTTTAAAGTGTTGTTTTCACAGTTTGGCTCCCTCATTTTCTATATTCCTCTGGGGTCAATTCTGAAAGTAACTCATTAACAGGTAGTAAACACAAATGGTACTATCATTGTGATCCCAAGAGCATAAATCCTGAAACACCAACTCTATGGAGGAAAAAATTCAATACAACTGATTTTCTGACTCCTGAGGCCAGATGTGCATTATCCAGGTCTCTGCATCATTTCTGCTCATCCCCATTTCACCAAATGTGCACACATAATCCATTCTGCTTCTCTAATAAATTGCTATCTTCCATTGTAGCTATTTCTATCCAGTTCAGCTATCAGGAATTCTAACTGAATTTTAGATGTGAAAATATTATTGACATGCATATGTATACACTTACACACACATTAATTATATCAATATACAGAAGATATGGTAATATTAAAAACACAAAGTATGTGTATTAATGACTGTGTTAATATTCCCTTTTCTGAAGTAGGGTCTCTCTATTTTGCCAAGGCTGACTTGAATTCATGGTAATAAGCCTGTCTCAGCCTGCTGAGGACCAGGATTTCAGGGATGAACCACCTTAGCCAAATGTAGTAATATTTCTGATATTCATTTTTTTCTTCCACATACTTTGACCTGGAGTATTGAATATATTGTTGTTTTTCAATCCTTTTTCTTCAATTTTATTTTTTATTAGTACATGGATGTTATACGTAATCATTATATTCCTTATTAGGGTTGAAATATGTACAGGATATATCTCAATTATTTCTGTATCCCCCTTCTCTCCCCTCACTACTTTCATCTTTTTCTTGAACCCCTGCACATTTGGAAAAGATCTATTTCCCACCATCTTATTATCTATATTTTATTTTGCTCTTCATTTATATTTTGACTTTCTCATATTAGAGAAACCATGTGATAGTTAATTTTATGTCACTGATTTAAGTCACTTAATATTGTGCTCTTAAGATAAATCCATTTTCCTACAAACGGTGAAAATTTATCCTGTTTGATGGCAAAGTAGCACTATTTTGTACAAAGATCACGTTTCCTTTATCCATTTATCTGTTGATGCATATATAAGCTTTTCCCAAGATTTAGCTCTTATGAATTGTGCTGTTACAAATATGGGACTTCATCTCTCTCATCTGATGTTTTTACCACATTCTGGAAGGCACCTAGAAGGGAAATAAATAGGTCAAATATAATTTCTAGCACTAGTTTATGGGGAATCCTCATAGTGATTTCCAAAGTAATTGTATTAGTTTATATTTCCACCAACAATATAGAAAAGTTCCCTTTACCTGTAGCCTTGCTAGCATTTGCTACTACTTGATTTCTTAATGAAAACCATTATTTCTGGAGAAAGATAGAATCTCACCTTTGTTTTAATTTGTATTTCTTGAAATGGCCAGAGATATTGAACATTTGTATGTTTTCTTCTGGGTCATGTGTATTCATTTCAGTGGTCCATTTTTGAGTAGACCTTTTATTTTGAGGTTTTAGTTCATTTATTTTTTAATGTATTTTAGCAGACAGTCTTCTGCCTTAAGACATAGTTAATTGAAGGAGACAGGAATTTTATAACTTTCTTTCATTTCTCATCATGATGTTTGATGTGCTTCTCTCTGGGAAACCATGTCTATTCCATCCTTTCTCCCTGTCTTTCTGTTCCCATCAACCAAAAGTGGCTTCACAGGTGGACACAGATTTGTTCTCTTTTGTCCTCCAGGTTTCTTTTCCTAAGTATTTAAAGAGTCACAACTATATTAGCCAACAATATCAGGAACAGGGAAGTCAGTTCAACTAAAAAATAAGATTAAATAAAAATAGATGATAGTGTTACCTATCATCAGTCTTATTTTCTAGTTGTGATATTCTGCCCTTACATTGGTCATATCTGTTGCCCACACTTAAAGTAGAATTTTTAATCTTCTGAATTCTTGTTTGGAACTTTTTCATGGAATCTACTTCTTTACAAAACTGATCATTTGGGAAGAGATGCGCTAGGGGAGGTGGGGTGAAGGTGGAAGCACCTTTGAGGATTCAGAGTGACTTTACCAAAGCCCTTAGGAAAGATGAAGGAGAGTCCTGGCTGAGCTGTCATTCCCACCCACCCCCAGGGAAACCATCTTTGTATGGCAGCCTAAATTGTCAAAAAATTGAACTAGATGGCATCACAGGGCTTACAGCTTTGGAAAGGTTTATTGTGAATAAAATAAATAAGATCTGGACTAGCAGCAACTGTCACCTGGGAAGAGAACCAAGAAGTCAGCCTGCCCTTCCCATGACCCAGTGGCAGCCATGTGGGCTGAGAAGAGAGCCAAAATGCCACCCCATCCTTCCTGTTAGCCAGAAAGAGTTGTAGACCAGGAGGAGAACCAAGAAGTCAACACATGCCTTCCTGTAAGCCAGCCAGCACACAGGCTGGGAGACAAAAAAGGCCTCCCCATCCAAGTAGGCAACTGGTTGATTTGGAGGAACACAGAATGGGATGATAGCAACTGAGGTACAAAAATAGCTTCATACTTGTATTGATTGACTTTGCAAGCCTGAGGCCAGTAGTCTAGCATCTGTTTAGAGGACAACAATATGAAATGTAGCCACTATGGGGAATTAATTTCTGTCTTGTTTTTGAAATCCAGTATTGTTCTTGCTGTTTTGTTTTGTTCCATTTCATTGCTTTGTTTTATTCCCTTCAAAAAAATTTTTTAAAAGATACTAACCATTCATGTTTTCTATTGTTTCATTTAATTCAGGTAACATTTTAC
This sequence comes from Dasyprocta punctata, assembly GCA_004363535.1. Lineage (NCBI taxonomy): Eukaryota > Metazoa > Chordata > Mammalia > Rodentia > Dasyproctidae > Dasyprocta > Dasyprocta punctata. Next base: position 17,115 of record RJWM01022597.1, read on the forward strand.
TATTGTCACTGATCATTTTTTATTTATATCCATTACCTGTTCAGGTATATCATCCTAGAGCTCACTGAGCATGTATTTCATTTGTTTTTTGTGTTGTATTTTATCATTTTACTTGATTTAGTTGTTTGGATTTTGTTTCCTTTATATTAATTCCAACAAGATCAGATATGGGGGAGTTGGAATAGCCTCTGTCCCAAGCTCCAACAACTTTTGTTAATTTGGGTGGGCAGGATGAAGTGTAATTGGCCGAGTGCCCAATTCTCTGGGATTGATTCATTATTGTTGATGACACAAAGACAAAACAGATATTGTTGTGCAGTGAAAAACAACTAATAGCAACAATTATACCACCCTGACAACTGCAATAAAATCGGTAGTAATAATGGAGTCATTTCAGACTGGACACTGACGTATTACCAAAAACCCAAACAACAAATAGAAACTACCACTTTTATACCTTAACCATAGAAAAGAGATGTGTAATTATTGTTTACACATAAAGATAAACCAAGTATTTACATAGAATAAATATCTACTAATGCACCCAATATACCATCATGAACTGTAGAATATAATTCAACAATAATATCGTATGGTCGACTAAATGTCTAAACATTGATAAGGATTAATTTATATTAAATACATAAAGATTAGTAAAGCTAGGAAAAATGGAGTGAGCGGCTAATGCGAGAATGAAAAATAAAATGTGAAAGATAAAGAAATGGAAGAGAAGGAAAGTAGAAAAGTGAAGGACCTTATTTCCAGATTTAAAAAATTAATAGTATTAGATGAAATAACAGAAAATACAGTGAAACAGAAAGAAAAATCAGAAAGTAAAATTAAGCACAAAAGGAAAAAACAATGAATAAACAAAAGAAGAAGCTCCTGAAAAAATTCCTCTGTGTGTTCTAATGGGTGTCTTCTTCCCAGGACCTGCAATACTGCAATGCCCTGGATAGCCAAGCAGTATGGTGGGTCTGTGAAGAGCCTCATTTCCACACTTGGGCTTTTGTGTAAGAATTCTGAATCCTGCCTGCCTTTTGCACTGGAAGTTGTTGGTCAGTGTTCCACCCTAGGGCTGTAGTCACCCTAGCAGTTTATTTCCATGTTTCTCTGTGTGCCCCAAGTCATAGCTTTCTCTGCCAAGATTTTGGACCTCAGAGTTTGTGCTTTGCTACCCTCCCCTACTCCAGAGGCCCCATTGTTCATACAGCCAAGGCTGTGGCAATGAACCAAACCAAGCCATATTCATGTTCATGTTGGTAGATGGGGACAGGAAATTTACCACTGAGTTCTGTGCTGGATATAGGAAGCAGGACTAAGATTCAGGTAGACCTGTGGATTTAATGAAGGCACTTCAAGATCCAGACCCCTCTGAAAGCCTGACATGTTTGGCCTTGCTCCTCACCACTTAAAGAAGGACACCTGTGTCTTTTCTAGCCTGAGTATAAAACTCTCAGGGGTAGGGAGCTTATGTCTGACTGGTGACTTCTCCACGACTGTCCTTTGTGACCACACATAGCCACTCTGGCAAAGTGATATGAATAACTCTCAAGTACAAGGCAAGGAATTGTTCTGTAGCTCAGTCTTAAACAATTAACCTCTTCCTAGAATGGCTCTTGCTTAAATACTATCAAATATGGTGGGCACTGCCCTGGATTTCTTCTACAGCTTTAGCCTTCCTTGTGGAAAGAGTCACCTTCAAAGTAAAACCTCGTATTGTTTTTGCAGTTTGCATCTGCTGTGAGTTTCTCTTGGGGCTAGCTCTGCTGGCCATGTCTGTAGTTTCACTCCGAGTCTGGGACCCTCTCTACACTTACTTTGTGTCATAAGAGACTGGTTCCCCTACTTTTCAGCCAGGATCAACTTACTGTGTTGTTCTCTCCAAATTGTGTTCCATTATACAAGCTTCTCTGTAGTTTCTAGTTTTCCTATTAGTTCCATCCCAATTCCCAGAGATCTGCTTCTTTCTTTTCACTGAGTTGTTTTTCAGGTATTTCAGCTCCAGGTTGTGGAGAGACTGTATTTTGCTTCTGGTCTCTATTCTACCAATTTTAATCCTTCAAGAGGATTTTCTTGATCTCAGTTCCCTTTCCTTATCAAGAATTCCCCATGCATCTGTGCTCACTTTCTATAGGGCAATAGATGAGTTTCCTATGTCCCGTCCTCCAGCTAAGACAGTTCTTGCCATCTTTTTGCCCAACCCTCCTCTATTCTTTGCAAAGTCATCAGTTTTGCTCCTGAGGGCTCAACAGTGCGTGGGGCTCAGAACTATCAACAACCCACAGCTGGTGTTGAAAGAGTTCCCCTGCTGTTAAAGGTGAGGTAGCAACAGGATATTGTACTGGCACAAAATTCTCTAGTGTTTGGGAAAGCAGAAGAAAAATGCCTGCTTTGACCAGCCTCTACTTCTTAAAGGCACAACAATTTTTTGCAAGCATCAAACGATGGGAACCTAACCTTTAACTCACGGTCTTTTGGGAACATTTCGGATTCAAGCTATAGAAACACCTGACTGTGAGAATGATCCCAGAATGAGGCCACCTCATATAGGACTCCACAAGGACCTAATCCTGGTCACCATGCATTGTATATTTGTGAAATCATGATTGTCCGAGCATAGTTGTGTAAAGGTTTCTTTTTCTCATAAGGAGTAAAGAATTTTCTCAAATGAGGTTCAAAATCTAAAGTATCTCAAAAAGACCTCAAACAATTAGCATAGTCTTATTGTATGAATTTGAAAAGTAATGATGCTGAGTTAGGAAGATACTAATATGAACCCAAAAAGATGAAGGTGCCTGAATAAAGTGTAATTATTTAATTACATATAACAATCCAGTTCATTAGCATCATTTGGAGAAAAATATCATGCCTGAGGCTTTTATAAGTGAATGAATGCAAATTGAGACAATACTCATTAGTGTAATAAATCAGACTTGAATGTGTAAATATTGTATTGTCCCCCTAGTGTAAAAAAAACTGAAAGTCTAACCAAGATCCAAAATGTGCAGTAGATATTGTGAAAGGGAAAGTAAAAGAAACTGCACAAAATGAAAGAACAACTGGGATGGGGAAAGGAAAAGAAAGAAGGGAAAATATTATACAAGATGGATAACTATACTACTAATCTCTTTTAGTTCATCAAAAAGAAAAGTTTGTGTTTTCATTGTTTGATTGTTTGATCATTTTTTCATGCCTATATCTTGTAATCTGAACAACTACTTTGAAGATAACAATACACAATATATTAACCAGTGTTAATCTCCTGTTACTTTGTTTTGAAATCCTGTATCATTATTTTTATTCTTTTTTTTTTCATTTTTAAAATAAAAAAGAAAACAATCATGCCTCTATCTATGACATCATGCAGTGGCTTGTTTCCAGATATTAGTACAGCTTTCATTAAATTCCACTACTCCAGCATTACCTCTACAAACCAGTGCATAAAGAATTTCTAAAACTGAGGACTCGATTCACGTTTTTCTTCCAGTGAGTCAGAGCAACACAATGAAATAGAATTGGGTAAATCAAAGGGAAGCACAAAGTACAAGTTCAGATGCCTTAGACATCTTGTTATATGGTTATTTTGGAAGACCATAGTGACATAGGAGCCAGGCTTTCTGCCCAAACTTTATTCTCATTTTGTCATACTCTAGAAATTCTAGCTCAAAGCCCATGACACCATCGTACAGGAGGTTTCCCAGTAATGAGATGCCTCAACACTGTCTTCATTTCCTTGTTCTTCAAACTGTAGATAAAGTGATTTGTCACTTGAGGGATCACAATGTACATCACTGAAGCCACTGCATTCTTAGCAGAAGAGTCAGTAAATGTAGCACTCAAGTACACACTGAAAGTTGTCCCATAAAAAAAGGAAACAAGAAAGAGGTGAGACCCACAGGTGGAAAAAGCTTTATACCTTCCCCCAACTGATGGCATTCTCAAAATACAGCAGATGATTTTAATATAAGAGAAAATAACGCCAAGGAGAGGAACACCAAAAAATGTGTTTCCTGATGGATATATCAGCATGGCATTGATAAAGGTATCAGAACAGGCATCCTGATGATCTGAGCGAGTTCACAGAAGTGTGGAATTTCCAGGTCTCTGCAAAAGGACTGTGGCAATGTGGCCAGACTGTGGAGTAGAACATGTACAATGCTCATGAGTATAGATAGTAGAACCAGCAAGATGCAGACGCAGGGGTACATGATGACTGTGTACCTCAGGGGATGACAAATAGCCACATAGCGGTCATAAGCCATTACCACAAGAAGACAATTGTCTAAACAACCAAAAACTAATACAAAGCAAAGCTGAGATAAGAATCCTGTGTAACTGATTCTCTGATCCTGTGCTTACATGCTCACTTGCATCTTTAGGGTTGTAGTGGTGCTTATCCAGATAACAAGTGAGGGACAGGTTAGAGAGGAAAAAGTACATGGGGGTGTGGAGACGGGAGCCAGAGGTGATAGTCAGGATGATGAGCAAGTTTCCCATGGTGGTGACCAGGTAGATTACAGGAATAGGCTGAAGATGAAATGTTGCAGTTCTGGGTCATCTGTCAGTCCCACCAGAAAGAATTCGGACACAGATGTTTGGTTTTTGAATTTCATTTTGCTTATGAATCTTTGGAAAAGATAGGGTGGAAATAAAATAATACAAGTGGTTTATGGATGAGCCACAGACACTTCTGGGCATGATAGGAATGAAAATTCTTGATACCACTATGGATGTATCTTGTATTCATTCTGGAAAAAAGGATCGATATTTCATGTTTAGCATATTTGACATGAATTTAATATTTCTAAGGTGTTTCTAACAGTGTCTTACAACAACAACAAAAAAAGAACTCACTTTGAAAACTCATGTGAATATTTAGATCTTTCTCTGCTCCCTTTCTTCCTCCATTTTCTTCTTTTTTCTTTTTACCTGTCATTTATTTATTTATTTTTTTGAATTTTAAAACAACTTCCCGTACTTAGACAGCTTTTAGTTTGCATAGTTTTATTTAGCCAATATCAATTATATTTCTAGGGCGCTGTAAAGTCTAAGAAGCTTCAGATTTTACTCAGGGGAACTACACCTCCCAAACTTCTTCAAAAACTGTGACCCTTAGAGCCTACTCCTATGTTTGAATCACCCAATTATGACCAAGCTGCACCTAGGACCAACTAAATTCAAATCTCACAGCAGGACTGCACACATTTGTGTCTTGTGAAAGTCTTTCAGGTGATTCTAATGTGAAGTCAAGGTAAGCAACCACTCTCCTAAATCAAACAGAATACTGTGGGTTCCCTCATCTTAAGAATAGCATTTGCAGGGCCGGGAATTTGGCTCAGTGGTTTAAGCACCAGCCTGGAAGGCACGACATAGTGAGTTCGATCCCTGGTGCCACAAAACAAAAACAAAAATAAAAACAAACAAACAAAAAAGAATAGCATTTGCTTCATGGAGGGAGTGAGTTATGAATGGACATTTTTCATCTGGAATCAAACAAAAAGTTAAGTTTCCTACAGAAATTATAACTGAATGATAGGTTGCCAAATTAGTCAGTAAAAACTCATTTGGCTCTAACTGAATCTAATTTGTGAATCAATACCTTATCAATAGGCCAGTGATGGTGAACTTTCTACAGGTTTCAATGACACAGACAGCCCACTGTGGCACATGTGCTGTAGGTTCACCACCACTGCAGTAGGGCTCTTGCCTACAAAACCTACTAGACATATTTAGGACTAGGCTGCTGTCACCCCAGAGTGACACCCACCTCGTAAGCAGTGCTGGCCTCATCCAGCTGGTGTAATCTTCCCTCAGAGACTAGCCAAGGCCAGCACATTAGTTTCCAGTTAGTGCAGACAGCCCCTGTCATGTCTTAGCTGCTTCTGAGGAATTGTGGACCATAGTCATAGCTGCTAACCATAGCTGCTTATTTTTATTCCTACTCTCGTCCATTTTCTGATGTTAGCATCAGCATCTAAGCTCCAGCGTGGATCATGAGGCATTAGAGTCTCTTAAAGAGAATGGAACCTAGATCCCTTGCATGCATGGTTCACAGTGGCTTTCGAGCTCCTGTGAGAACTTAAAGCTACTGCTCATCAGAAAGAAAGTAGAGTTAGGCAATCAGTTAAATCATGGTGAGTGGATGTAACTACAGACAAAGCTTTGATCACCTGCTTGCTGTTCACTTCCTGCTGTGAGGCCTGATTCCTGAGAGGCCACTGACCAATTCATGGCCCAGGCTTGAGAAGCAACAGTCTCTTATTTTTGGTATTCTCTGTATCACTTGAATGTCTTACCAATTTACAGATGACATAGTCTATCTTTTACCTATTAGCACTTGTCATGGAAAAGTATAAACAGTCTGGCAAACACCATGTCAAAGATCTCATTGTCAGACTGCTGAGCTGATCTTCTCGACTCATCTCCGAAAAAAACCCTGAATAATACAGAACGACCATTTCTAAATGTTTCTGTATTTCCAATTAATTTGCTTTACAATTGTAATGGTTTCTGTTAAATCCCCAAATTTCCCCTTGCTTTCAAAGTGTGCCATCCAGTATGCATTAAGTGAGTTGAAGATGATTATGACAGCCATCATGTTGGCATGAACAGCAACTGGAAAACACTGCCTTTAGAGAGGAAGCTGGTAATCCTGTCCCTTGGAATCACAAGCAATCTGCTCTAGCAATTAATTCTAGGAGAAGCTAGGTAACTGTGATGATAACATTATTTCCAATCCTATGGGAACCTTTTCCCTTAATGAGTTAGAAAACAAATAATTACATAAAATTAAAAAGTAAACTAATAACTAAATTTAATGAAAACAAAATGCAGTCTCCTACAAATAGATGTAAATAAAAATGAATTCCTCCTAGAATACAGAGATTAAAAATTTACATGAACTTCTGATATTCAGACATTTTAACAGGAGTGTCTCTTGTGAGCATTGCTGTTTCTCCCCTTGGGAAAGAGAAAAGCAGCTATATTAACAACAATCGTTTGGTGTAAAATAAGGATTACAACTTTGAATTTTTTCCCTTCTCCAGCAGTTGCTTTTAGAATGAGAAAAAATCTTCAACTGGATGTTTTACATTGGTATAAAGGAATCTGGTTAATGTGTGTGTTCATTAGCTGCAGTTTAGTGATCTTTTACAATATGTGCTTCTCCAGCATATACTGAGTATTTGTTAAAGACAAAATTTCTATTCTTTAGTTATACCTCCAACTGTTAGGGTAAAATTCCTCATGGAGATATTTCAAGGACAAGACCAATAAATGAAGCAAAAGTAGCCTGTGTGGTTCTAGGTAGGAGAAGTCTCCAACTGACTTTTCCAATCTTTCATGTGTGTGAGTGTGTGAGTGTGCGTGTGTGCCCATGTGTGTGTCTTTCATGAGCAATATCACACTGCACTTTTCACCTGTTAGGAGGATTGAGATTTTTGGGGTTGTTGAAGACAGAAAAAAAGACAGAAAAATTGTAGCATGAGCAGTGCTATGATGAGTGAAGAATATACATGTTCAAATTACCATTGAGAATCGATTAAGTAGAAAGATAAGAAATATATATCATACCAATATTCACTGAATACTAAAAGAATTAGGTAGGCAATTCACAAAGGTTATGTATAATGTAAGAAACTATTATCAAAAAAATTCTATATGAAAATGTACATTTAATTAAAACTCTGTAAGTGTGCACATTCTCCTTATGCATTATCCATGCATTACAGAAACTGCAGAAAATCTTGAAGGGTTTGCACTGCCTAGACAACTACAAGAATGATACACACTTCACCACAGATTTCTTTAGATATTTTTAATGTGAGAAATAATAAGGGCATGTTCAAAACCACTTATAACCAATTTAATTTACAATTATATACATTTAATTTTTTCCACAGAGGAAATATCACTTTAACTGGACCTACATTACTCTCTCTGAATTGTCAATGAACTTAACATTATTCTTCAAAACTACTTCGTGTTGTTATATTTTAAACCATTTCTAATCGGTGCCCTTAGATAATTTTCATTTCTGACAAATGCAATATATAGTCCTCCTTACTTTATGTGAATTACCAAACTGCTCCGATATACTTCCAGTGCAATTTGGTTCTACCTTCTTTATCTGACAGGTGCTGCAGTTGCTGCCTCTTACTGATGGCTATGTATGCAATCTGGATCCATGCATGCAGGACACCATCACATGCAAATGGCTTGTCTCAGAGAGAATAGAAGAATGAAGGTGATTGCTAAGGTAGTGATTCATGTATGCTAAGCACTTTAGTACCTCACTTAACAAGACATGAAACAGTACAGCACAGTAATAACATTGGTTAAATGTGAGAGCGAGATGGATGGTGGTACTGGAGGTGCTGTTATTTAGGTCATTTCTGCTATTTGAATTAATGTGAACCATGAGGACTAAGAAGCTTCTCAATGAGCTACTCTTTCTCCACTTACTTATCTGGAGTCCTCATATCCCACACTTCATGTAAACATATGAAAGATTTCTGTAAAGAGGTGAAATCTTACTACAGTATCACACTGTTTTCTAAATAGTAAATGAAGAGACTTTGTCTTACCTAGATGATTTCTTTGGGATTATGCTCAAAAAGTCACCTGTATGTAAAAGACAAAAGATATGTCCTCAGAAAGGGTGGACACACTAACTGACATGGTGCTTGTACAGCCAGAAAATCCTTCTTTGGTAGAAAGTACAGTTGTTGCTGCCTAACTGGGAAGGACTTTTGAGTGAGGTCATCACAACCTGACTCCTATACTTTCTTCATTCCTCAGGGGTCAATTTCCAATGTTCCTCATTAACCTGACAGTTAGCAGAAATATTACCATCATTCAGATCCCAGGAGTATATATCCATTGAACTCCTCTAATAAATTCCTGCCTTCCGCTTTAGCTATTTCTACCTATTTCATCGTATCAGGAGGTCAAACTGAATTTTAAGTATGAAAATAATTTTATATGCATTTATATATGCAATATATAAAGCAACGATAATATTGTTAATATATGATAAAATAAATAACACTAAGAAACATTCTTCTTAAATGTATTTATGTTCCCTTTATTTTTTAAAGCAAGGTGTCACTTTGCAGACTTAGACTTGCCTTGTAGTCACGTCAATACTCCTGTCTCTGCTTTCCTAGTGCTGGAATTTGAGGTGTGAGCCACTATATCTAGCTGTGTTAAAGCCTCTTAATCTTACTTTTTCTCTATGTACTTTGCACAGAAGTGTCTAGTCTACTATCTTTGACCATTTCTGATGGTATTTTAAAAAGGACTATCATTCCCTAATTATAGCTTTTTAATTCTGCCACAATACAGTAAATGTATGTTTTTCCTCACATTAGAAGACTGTAGGTAAAACTGTTTCTACATTTTTAAATGAAACCCTAATTCATTTACAAAATCACCAAAAGTGGTATGTACTTTTCTCTATTTGAGGACTATTTATCAGATTTAAACCTTCATTCTGGATTTGGAAATGATGCTCCATGTAGTATTCATTTGCAAACCCTTTATAGTTTTCAATCATCTCAGGTTATCAACTTATTTTACAATATGTTAACACTGTATATAAGTTTTCTGAATCTGTAATTTTCAAAGTATGTTGCTTATAAATGAATTTAGAAAAGCACTACAATGTCTTCCTTAAGCATCTTGACCCTTTAACCTTTAAAAAGAATTTCCTGCATTTGTAACTTTTTGATTTCTTGAATATGCCCACTTTCTGTAGCAGGATGAAATCTTACTGCTGTTTTAATTTGTATTTACCTAATGGTCAGCAGAGTTGAGCATTTCTTCATGTGTTTATTGGCCACTTGTAATTCTTCTATGAAGTGTCTATTTGTTTCACTTGTGGAGTGAGAGGAGAGAGGATGAAAAGGGTATTAAAAAAGAAATGAATATGTATGCTAAAACCTTAGTTTGCAAGTTTAATTTTTTGCAGAAACATGCTTATAATCTTAAGCACTTGTATTTTGCCCATAAGCTATAATAGAAATTCGGATGATTCATTCCAAAACCCAAAAATATTAATATAAAATGATTATAACATTGAATAGAATACAAAAGAATAAAGAAAATGCAGAATATAAAGAAAAATAAATAAGTTGATGTGCACTTACTTTTGAAATCCCTCATGGGCTGCATAAAGTAGAGAAGAGGAAGGTAGTTGTGCTGGACATCTTTCACTATCACTAAGAGAATCACTGCTATCTATGGGTATAATGGAATCTTTTCCTTTTTATGAAAATTTCACAAGGAGCTTATCGAATGACACTTGCTTTTGGTGCCTTTTGAGGGTTCCATGGTCATGTGATACTGCATTGTCCTCAAACAGATTCATCACCAGCACTGCTACAGCCTTTTTCAGGTAGCACTTTTCTAAAAGATCTTGCACTATTTCCCACATTTTATGTATCCCATTATTTTCACTCAAAGTGAGGGGTTCCTCTGGTTTACTCTCCTCCTCCTCTGCAGACAAGATCTCCTCCATAATCTCTTGCTATTGGGGGATGATCATGCACAGTCCTCCAACAAGAGAGAGAGAGACAGACAGAGAGAGAGAGACAGAAACAACAACTATTGGCTTAGTTGTGATCATGTGATGTTTGTTGGTGCATACTATTCATATTGCTAGACATCAGTCATTTATCAAGTTAAAATTTATTAGAAATGTTTGCTCATCCTGTGGAACATGCACAGAACAAGTTACTTGCAATCCAAGACTTTACTGTATTGTGTGCATGCACTAAGTCCTCCCCCAAAGCACATAAACATTACTAAAAACATTTATTAAAAAAAATTAAAAGTCAATGGATCTCCAATAGAGATTTACACCTGGGAGAAAAAAATGGACTTGCAATCCAAGAAATACGCACAGACCAAGGTAATATCCTTAAATTTTAACTTTTAAACATATTAATAGGGGGCCAAGAACTTAGCTCAGCAGCACGAGTGCCTCCCTGGCATGCACAAGGTCGTGAGTTCAATCCCCAATACTCAAAGTTCCATTTTTCCACACACCAAAAAACATGAATAGTAAACATAAAAATAACACAAAGCGTTAAATGTACTAAATATATCTCAGACATAACAAGTTAAATGGGAAGAAAAAAAGAGGCTCAATGATTTTAGCTCTATCGGAAGAAAGTATTTCCTCTTTCCAGGTAATGTGGATTCAATATGCTAGGATATGATTTGCCAATGAGGAAGGTAGAGTTTCTTTGCTGTAGAGGCAGGGGTGAACTGAAGGACGCAACACTGCCTAGACCTGTGACCACTGGCTTGGAACAGTGGAAAGTTTTAGAGAAGTCTACAAGGATAAAGTAACTGAGCTAGCTGTTGGATTGGTAGATTCATGCTTCGAATGAGACTAGCTCATGAAAGGACTAACAAAAATACCACGACTCTTACAACCTTATTAAAGTATTTCTCAAAAGAAAATCCAGCAAGAAAAGAAAAGGTATACTGCATTAGGAAACATTAAATTTTACTCCTAGGGTACAAGATTGGTTCATTTTCTGTGAACCAAGCACTCATGCTTGAAAGTTCATCTGGTCTATGCTCACATGTCACTTTCTCACAGATGCATGTTTAAACTACCCTGAAAATGTGCAGTACTTCAGAATTATCTTCCTCAATTTGTAGCCATCTATTTTTCATAGGCCAGCTCAGAGTCTGACCTTTCTTTAACATCAGGTTCATCTACCTGGGAAAGAACAGTAGAGGCATAAATTTGACTTGGAATCTACTTTTCTGAAATTGGAATGAGTACTCTTGTTTTTCTCCAGGACCCCTTAGTATGCATATTGCTTTTTATTCTTTGGTTTTTAAACTGCATGCTACATTTTGGATTTAATATGCTTGCTGTATACTGCATATCAATGGGTTTTCTTCCTTGATCCATTCTGCCAATCTGTGTCTTTTGATTAGCCAATCATTACCCTTCACATTGAGAGTTATTATGCAAAGATATTAACTAATTCCTGTAATTGAATTATTTTCCTGTTGCTGATTTACATTTTTTCACCTTTCTGCTTAACCATTCATCCTGTCTGCTGTATTCATCTACTAGATATCTCATCATTATAACTTCATTGTACCCTTCTAGGCCATTCCTGAGATGTTTTATGGACATGAATTTGGTGCTCATGAATTTACTGAGGTGCTATTTGTCATGAAAATACCTTACTTCTTCATTTACTTTGGAGAAGCTTTTGAAAAATCCGAGTCTGGGTTGCAAGTTGTTATCTTTTGAGATTTGAAAACTTGCATTCCAAGAACTCCTAACCTTTATTCTTTGTGTTGAGAAATCTGCAGTAAATCTAACGAGGTTACATTTTTAAGTAATTCATAGCTTTTTTCCTAACAGCCATTAAGATTTCCTGTGTTGGACTTCTGGGAATAGGACTAAAATGTGTTGTGGATAGCCTCTCATTTTGTCGTGGCTTTTGGGGTTATATTTGCCTCTTATATCTGTGTGTAGAAGTATTTTCTAATATTTGGAAAGTTTTCTGACACTGTATTTGTAAACCAGATTTTATGTTCCCTTTTCTCTTCTGTTTCTCTTATACTAATTAATCTCAAAAATTAGTCTTCTTTGCATCATCTCGCAGGTGTTGGATACACTTTTCTTCTTTTATGTTGTTTTTGTTTATAATGTGTCTCTGAAGAATCATCTTTGAAAGTATCTGTGTGTGCTAATTATGATATTTGGACCTCAGGCTGTTCACTAATGCTGCCTATACTTACAATATAATTTTCAATCTCCTAGATTTGTTTTTGGAATCTTTTCATGGACTCCAAATATTTTCCAAGCTCCTTTTTTCATATCTTATATTTGTTTAGCTTGGCTAGCTTTTTCTTAGTGTTCTCTGTCATCTCTGAACATTTTGATTGTTACAACCTTTATCTGTCATGACAGTTTGCTACATGACAAATTTAATGACCTAATTTTGTTTTCTCTTGACTTTAATTGGGAAATTCCCTTTGATCTAGCTCTGTGATTTGAACATACATTTTATATTTTTGCGAAGACCAAACACAATTACTTCCTTCAGTTACCACAGAAACGAAACCTGCTTCTAATTTTGGAAAATGGTTAGTACACTCTTTAAATATGATAAGTTGTAAAAGGTGTAAGAGCTTGGTATTTTTTACAAAAACCTTTGGTCATATTTATGGGTATCTAGAGAGTAGTTTCTACCATTTGTATTGCATACTAGTGTCATTGCTACTGTAAACAAAGCAGTAGACATTTACTGTTTCTAAAACAATTAGTAGTACCATTTTTTGGAAAACATTTTTGAAACAATATAACATGCATCATGTTCTGTGGCACCATAAACAAAATTGGCTTAATTAGGAGATACGGTGTTTTGAGATGATTGTGTGGCATTTGAACCTGATCAGGGAACAATTTCAACTGAATAACAAATAACAAATATTAATATCAAACACAAATATTCTTAAATTTAAAAACTCACCAAAACATTGTTAAGAAAATTACATGTTACCGGGGGATTCATGAAATTCTAATCTTTAAGAATTTCTTTTTGTGAAATCATAGTAACAAACAATAACACCACTTATGGCTCAAGAACATTAGTGTAAAGATTTTTTTTTCATATGTTAAAGTTCAAAATCACAAATACCTGAAGAACAGCACAAGTAATTGATGAATTGATGCAATCTAATTGTGTGAATTAGATAAATGATAAAGGTGGGTAAGGGAGGTTTTAGTGTGACCTCTGAAGCAAACATATGTCTTAAGAAGGACTCGGTGATCACTTAAACATGTACTAAAGTTCAGTTCTACAGCTTCCTATAGGATGACACACATAGTGATCAAGCTATGGAATCCCTCATGAGCACTTGTCTAGAGATTAACACAACATTCCTGACACTTAACCCTGCTCTATCCAAGTGCTCCAACATTTCTTTTTCTGGAACTGTCCCATGATAATTGCTAAAATAAAGGCCCCAATTAATGGTTTTCTTCTATGAGGTCAGAGCAACACAATGGAGTTCATTCATTGAAATAATTTGCCAAATATCACATAATTGAATAAATCAAAGAGAAGTTTACATACCAGTCAAAATATATTTAGGCATCATATTATGTAGGAATTTGGGAACACTTGCTGACATAAATGTCAGGGTTTCTGGCTACCTGTGTTCTTGTCACTTTATCATATTCTAGAAACCCAGGCTCACAGACAATGACAGAATAATGTAAAAGGTTTCTCCGTAAGGAAAAGCCTCAGAGCTGCCTTAATTTCCTTGTTTCTCAAACTGTAGATAAAGGGGTTCAACATTTGAGGGATCACAGTGTACATCACTGAAGCCACTACATTCTTAGTGGAAGACTTAGTAACTACAAAACTCAAGTATACACCAAAACCTGTCCCATAGAATAACAAAACAACAGAGAGGTGAGACCCACAGGTGGAAAAAGCTTTATACCTTCCCCCAACTGATGACATTCTCAAAATAGAGAAGACAATCTTAGTATAAGAGAAAATAATTCCAACAATGGGAAGACCAAAAAATATGCTTCCTGCTGAATAGATCAGAAGAGTGTTTATATAGTTATCTGAGCAGGCGAGCTTGATGACCTGAGCGAGTTCACAGAAGTGTGGGATTTCCACATTTGTGCAGAAGGACAGCTGCAGTGCCATCAGACTGTGGAAAAGAGCATGTACAGCGCTAAGGAGCAGGGAGAGAACAACCAGCAGAACACAGAAGTATGGAATTAGAATGAGCTTGTACCTCAGGGACTGACAAATGGCCACATAGCGGTCATAGGCCATTACTGCAAGAAGGCAACTTTCTACACCACTTAAAGTTAAGGCAAAGGTGATCTGAGTGAAGCAGCCTGTGTAAGTGATGCTATGGTCCTGGGTTTGCATTATCACCAGCATCTTCGGAATTGTGGTGGTGCTCATACAGATATCAGTGAAGGACAGGCTGGAGAGGAAGAAGTACATGGGAGTGTGAAGATGAAAATCAGAAATGACAACCAAGATAATAAGCAGGTTTCCCAGGACAGTGATCAGTTACACGGCCAGGAATAGGCTGAAGATGAGGAGCTGCAGTTCTGGATCATCCGTGAGTCCCACAAGAACAAATTTTGAAACAACGGTCTGATTTTTGAATTTCATATCATTAATGAATCTGTGGAAAAGATAGTTTAAAAATAAAACAAAAGAAATGATTTTTGGATGAACAGTCATATCTCTTGGAGATGATAGGAATGGAATATTTTTATTTTAAGATGAAAAAAGAACAACAATGATGATACAAAATTTCAAAACAGCTTAATAGGAGCTTTACAATGGTTACTATATTGCATATTGTTATCTTCATTATAGTTGCTCAGATTACAAGACATAGGCTTGAAAAAATGATCAACAATGAAAGCACAAACCGTTCTTTTTGATGAACTAACAGAGATTAGTAGCATAACTATCTATCATATATACATATATTTTTTCCTTTCTTTCTTTTCTCCTTTCCCTCATCCCAGTTATTCTTTCCTTTTGAGCAGTTTCTTCCCCTTTCACTTTCACAATATCTATTGTATATTTTGGATCTTATCTACTCTTCCAGTTTTTTATACAAGGGAGACAATGCATGTGACCCTGATTTATTTTATTTATGAAGATGGTCTCAAGTTGCATTCATTTAACTTTAAAATCCTCGAGTTTATCTTTCGCAATAGCTGAGCAGTACTCCATTGTATAAAAACACCACATTTTTTAAAATCCAGGAACAGAATTGTTGGTACCACTATGGGTGTCCATTATGCATCATATGAAAATGAAGACCAGCACTGGATACCTATCAGGTATTCTAAATGAAGTTAATATTTTTAATGTGCTTTCCACAGTGTCTCACAATAAAGAAAAACATCTGATTCACATGTTAAACCCGTGTACATATTCAGATCTTTTTTCTGATCTTTGTCTCCCATCATTTTTCTTCTCTCATTGTTTTCTAACACCATCTTAGAACACCTACACTTTTTCAGAATTGAATCAAGTCCTGAGATTGCAATGAAATATAAGACATAGAATTGTTTTTACAATGAATCCATTGTCTAAATCAAAAAAGAATGCGTGAAAGAAGTTAATCTGTTTTATTTTCCAAATTAGAAATCTCCCTTCAAGCCGGGCGTGGTGGCGCACGCCTTTAATCCCAGCACTCGGGAGGCTGAGGTAGGCGGAGCGTTGTGAGTTCGAGGCCGGCTTGGGCTACAACGCAGCGCAAGGCCGACCTGAGCTACATAGTGCGACCCTGCCTCAAAAAACCAGGGCCGGGAGTTTGGCTCAGTGGCTTAAGCGCTTGCCCTGGCAGGCGCAAGGCT
>RJWM01022598.1:0-22115 GCA_004363535.1 Dasyprocta punctata
TGCTATTCCAGGAGTGTGGGTTTAAGGAAGGGAGAAGTGAATGAGAGAAGGGGCTCATGGCCAGGGCGAGAGGAGGAGAGCAGAAGAGCCATGAGGCATGATGTGGTGCCTGGGATAGTTAGAGTAGCAGACAGTTTTACTAGAATGTCTCTTCTAAGCAGTGGAACAGGGCAGGTTGTAATGATTAGGAAAGTGTGAGACAGTATGTGGTTTTGTAATTGGCAGAGGAGGGGTATGTCTTTGGGGGCCTGGATATGATGCCATCAATTTCCACAACAGAGATGTCAGCTAAAATCAGCTGTCCAGAGAAAGAGAGGAGGGTGGAGTGGTGTATTGGATGATCTGTGTCCCCACAAGGCCTTATCTAATTTGGAAGGGGCTGAGTCTGGCATTTGTGATTGGTTTGTTGTGTAGCGCTGGGATTGATGATGTGAGTGCTCCTCCCGCCCAGGGGTGGAGCCGACATACAGTGTAAGGGAAGCGGGTCTTCCACTTGCTCTTCCACCCTCTCTCACCAGCGCGCCTTGCTGTTTGGTGGCCGCCATGAATGGCAGCCCCACCATGCCATGCTGCCTTGGAGCCAACTGAGTATGGACTGAAACTCCTGAGAAACTTTAAGAAATAAACCTTTCCTTCCCTAATTTTGGGCATCAGGTATTCTGTCTCGGCAACGAGTGAAAAGTAACTAAGACAAGTGGGGTGCCCACATGTCAATTAGGAATAAAACAGCCTTACCTTCCGCCAAGGAAGTTACTGGAAGTTTGGCAGCTGTGATGATCCAAGGGGCAGCCAAGTCCTTCAGGGCATGTCAGTCATCCAAGGCCTGGCAAATCAGATCGGAGAGGACAAGAGTGTCTGGTGGGGAGCCCTGGGAAGGGACTCTTGTGGTAAGCCTGCCTGTCAAGGGACAGTCTGACTTCCAGTGAGGGCCCTCACATGTAGGACATGGCTTGAGGGGGGATCAGGGGTTAGGGCACTTGTCAGCCCAGTGGCTTGACTGTTGACACCTGAAGCAGAGTCCTGGGGGAACAGTTCTCTTTTTCGCTCCCTTGGATTTGTCATCTGTAGTAGGTTTTGAGTTTCTAATGGTGGAAGCAAGTAACTGTAAATCAGAGATATATTATTGGTGGGCAGTCTGATTCCTGTTGTGGGGTTTGAGGGCCTGTTTTAATCTTTTGGAGCTCTCTTTAGACCTGCTTTTATTCCTCAGGAGAGAGAGTGGAGGTTAGGGTGACAGTAATATACTCCCAAGTGAGGTCACATGTCTGGGCTAGGTACTGGAACTCTTGGATATAGGTGCAAGAGTCTGAAAGGAAGGAACCAAGACGGCGACTATGCCACTTGATTTTATGAGACTTTCATGTGTGTAAACATTGTTTCTTCCCTTTATGGTTCACTTCAATACTCCTAGGCTTTCTCTTCCAACACCTCCTTGTATCCTACAGATACCCAAAACTTGGGTGATCATCCTTTGCCCATCAAATTTGCTTCTACTGTATTTAACCCCATCATCCTCTCCATCCTACCTCTTACCCCTTTTAACCTCCCTCCCACAACAGGGTAAAATCACTCTAC
Source organism: Dasyprocta punctata (assembly GCA_004363535.1). NCBI lineage: Eukaryota > Metazoa > Chordata > Mammalia > Rodentia > Dasyproctidae > Dasyprocta > Dasyprocta punctata. Next base: position 1,576 of record RJWM01022598.1, read on the forward strand.
TAAGTGAAAAAAAACATTGCATACAAGTTCTTGGTATAAGTTGGATTATATTGTGTAACTACAAATCTTGCTCCTACAGTTAAAAATATCAGGCTAATAGTTACCACAGTTTGTAAGCAGCCAGGCTGTGCTTGAGTCTATCATAATTGGTAAGTGTATTACTTTAACCAGGATGTCATACCTGTTATAATAAATTTTTTCTCTCCTGTATGACAACACTGAGATTGCAAGGGGAATAACTACCACCATAATCCAGGACCAAAGGAATGGGCCTTGAGTCAAAAAGATAACAACTCCACCTTCTTAATATATTGGGAAGGTAGGTTCATGGGATAAACAGAAAGAACATGAACCACTTATATCTAGAATACATCCTTGAGGAACAGACATCACCTAAGAAAGCCTTGACACCGGGAATAAAACTATCTAACATAAGGAATCTACAAGCATTAAAACAGAAAACAAAATAAAGTAAAAAATAGAAAATGACAAGAGGAAGAAGCAAAACACAACCCCAAATGCCCAGCCAACCCATGACAAGTCCAGAGCACAAAGAGACAGAGTAAACCAGAAGCCAACCACTGGAACTCTTTGAAATGACAGCAGCAGAAGTGAAAAAAAAAAAAAAAAACAAATAGAAGAGGCCACAGAAAAAATAATACCTAAGGTACAAAAAGAAATGAAAATCAAAGTGAAAGAAATTAAAGCAGATATATATTAAAAAATAGAGGAGATTAGGAAAATGATGGGAACTGTTCTAGCTAGGAGTTGCAAGGAGAACAATTATATACAGGACATAGCATTTACAATACTGTTTCATGATGGTCAGCCAGAGTTAAACACAAGGAAGTGCAGGAAATCTGTCCATAACACTAAAACCCAGAATATTCAGCCAAAGGCCTGGGTCCCACAGCAATTTCCTGTATGAGTCCAGCTGAAGACCTGGAGCCCATGACAATGCCTCCCATGAGTCCAACTGGAGGTCTAGAGCCCATAACAAGGACTCATGCCAGTCTGTTTTATGAATCTGTGCTGGGACGGCCCAAAGGTCAGCGGTGGAAGCTAGAATGTCTATTCCAACGGGATAAAGGAGCTGTGCCAGTAGGTTGAGAGTTCTACACTGGAGCCAAGAAGTTAGGCTCAAAATAAGGACCAGGGTTGCCCTGAAAAGTACCGCAGCCATCCTCAGCAACAATGAAGTCCTGAGCTCCTCCGACAGTAACAGTCAAGTACATGCCAGGAAGCCAGTGTGACAAGCTTCTCCTGGAGTTTAAACAGCACACAGCTTCCCCTCTGGAGCCAGGAAGCGATGCTCAATGTAAGGACTAGAGCGCCCCCAAAGTGAACCACAGTTACTCTCAGCAAACAAGGTCTCGAGCTCCTCCGATGATAATGGCTGAATTTTTACTGGGGAATCCAGCATGACAAGCTCCTCCAGGACAATCAACGGCTCGAAACAGCAACACTTAGGAAAACTCATAATGCCTTGCTCTTCTCCATGTTTCTATTTATGCTGGCAACTTTCCTTGGGTGGGCCATCTACACTCAGCACCGTGCCAATTTAATTCAGCTGGTGTTAATTGACCAACAGATTTTAATCCATAACAGAAACCATGAAACTCCAACATAAACAAGAAATAGAATCTGTTAAACAGTTCCAAACAGAAATACAGGAGATTTAAAACTCCAATGAAATCGTATGCAACAGATTGAACTAAGGCAAGGATACAATATTAGACCTAGAAGACAAAAATGTTACTAGAGACCAGGAAAAGAAAGATATCTTTAAAATAGCAAGGGGCCACGAAAAATCAATCAAACAGTTACAAGACGAAGCAAAGAAGAACTACGTAATTTTGACTGGAGTCACTGAGAAAGTTGGAGATAGCACAAATACCATTAAAAATGTCTTTACACAAATAATGGCAGAAAACTTTCCAAATATGGATACAGAGTTGACATACAAATAAATGAAGCATATTGAAATCCAAATAGCCATAACCAAAATAAATCTATGCCAAGGCATATAATAATCAAGATTCCAGAAATTAAACACAATAAAAAAATATTAAAAGCAGCTAGAGAAAAGAAACAGATCACCTACAAAGGAAAGCCCTTCAGAACCACAGAAGTCTTCTTAACACAAACTCTCAAATCAAGGAGAGACTGGAGTGAGGTATTTCAAGCCCTAAAAGCAAACAGTCTCCAACTCAGATTGATGTACCCCACAAAACTATCTTTCAAATTCAACAGAAAAATAAGATACTTCTATGACAAAGAAAAACTGAAGAAATTCATGACCACCAAACCAGCACAACAGAATGCCCTGAAGGATATATTAGAAAGTGATAACAAAGACCACAAACACACAAACACCAATAGAAAGAAATCACCAAGCAGGGCAAGCAATCAAACAGATGAGAAAGACAGGGAACTAACAAAAGGAAAATAACATGAAAACGATAAGCCAGTACATATCAGTCATAACCATCAATGTAAATGGTCTCAATTCACCAATCAAAAGAAACAAACTGGTAGAATAGATCAAGAAGCAAGATCCGTCAATATGCTGCATTCAGGAAATACATTTAACCCCAAAACAAACTCATAGACTGAATGTCAAAAGATGGAAAACAATTCTACATGCCACAGGAACCCAGAAAAAAGCAGTGGTAGCTATTCTATTTGCAGACAGTGTAAACTTTAAGCCAAAACTAATCAAAAGAGACAATGAAGGTCACTACATACTTGTTAAGGGGAAGCTTCAAGAAGAAGAGACAAGTATCATAAATATATGTGCACCAAACACTGGTGCACCCAACTATGTAAAACAAATATTAACAGACATGAAAAACCAAATAAGCACTATTACAATCATAGTGGGGGAACTTAATTCCCCACTCTCACAAATAGATAGACTAGAAAAAAAATCAATGAAGAAATATCAGAATTAAACCAAGACTGTGAACAAATGGACTTGGGAGATGTCTACATAGTGTTCCACCCCAAAACATTGGAATATACATTCTTCTCAGCTGTACATGGGACGTTCTCCAAAATAAACCACATTCTAGCCCACCAAACATGTTTAAGTATATGTAAAGGAATTGAAATCATTCCTTTCACACTATCTGACCATAGCACAACGAAACTGGAAATGGACAGCCAAAAAAAAAATCACAAAAAGTACACAAACAAATGGAAGTTAAACAACACACTTTGAACAACCAATGGGTAACAGATGAAATTAAACATAAATTACACAGTATATACAATTAAGTGATAATGCAGATACAAAATACCAAAACTTATGGGGTGCAATGAAAGCAGTCCTAAGAGGGAAATTTATAGCAATAAACTCTCACATCAGGAAAACAGAACAAACTCAAATAAACAACCTAATGTTGAACCTCAAACTTCTAGATAAAGAATAAATCAATCCCAAAGCTCATACAAGGATGGAAATTATAAAGATAACAGCAGAAATTGATGCAATTGAGACTAAAAAAGTACAATCAATGAATATAAAAGTTGGTTCTTTGAAAGAATTAATAAAATCAATAAGCCCCTAGTCAACCTTATCAAAAAGAGGAGAGAAAAAACACAAATTCAAGCAATTAGCAATCAAAAGGGAAAAATTACAGCAGATCCTACAGAAATTCAGAAGATCATCAGTACCTACTACCAGAACCTATATTCTAATAAGATGGAAAACACAGAAGAATGGACAGATTCCTAGACACAATCCAACTGCCAGAACTAAATCAAGAAGATATGGAAATCCTAAATAACCCAGAATCAGCCAATTAAATTGAAAATGTAATTAAAATTTACCCACAAAGCCCAGGCCCTGGTAGATTCACAGTTGAATTTTACAAGAAATTTAGAGAAGAACTAATGCCACTAATGCTGAAACTCTTCAAGAAAATTGAAAGGGAAGTAACACTTCCAAAATCATTTCTGAAGGCAAGTATTACCCTGATTCCAAAACAGAGAAGAACCCAACCAAAAAAGAAAATACAGGCCAATCTCACTAAGGAACATAGATGCAAAAATCTTCAATAAGATACTGGCAAACAGAATGCAGGAAATCATCAAGAAGATTGTATACCATGACCAAGTTGGATTCATCCCAGGTATGCAGGGATGGTTCAACATATGCAAATCAATAAATGTAATACACCATATTAACAAAACCAAAGGCAAAAATCACATGATCATCTGAATAGATGCAGAAAGTTGGACAAAGTGCAACATCCATTCATGATAAAAGCCCTACAGAAAATTAAAATACAGCATCTTTATCTTAATCTGATAAAGCCATCTATGACAAACCAACAGCTAGCATCATACTAAATGGTCAAAAACTGAAAGCTTTCATCCTAGAATCAGGAACAAGACAAGGATGTCCACTATTACTTCTCCTATTAAATATAGTTCTGGAAACACTGGTCAGAGCAATTAGACAAGAGAAAGAAATAAAAGTAATAAGGATAGGAAAGGGAGAAGTTAAATTATCATTATTTGCAGATGATATGATACTCTACATAGAAGACATCAAAAGCTCCACCAAAAGACTTATAGATTTAATAACCAAAGTCAGTAGTGTAGCTGGATACATGGTCAACACTCAAAAATGAATAGTATTCTTGAACACAAGGAACAAACCCACTGGGAGAGAAATTAGGGAAACCACACCCTTTATAATAGCATGTCAAAAAAATACTTAGGAATCAGTCTAACAAAAGAAGTAGAAGATCTATACATTGAAAACTACAGTACTCTGAAAAAGGAGATCAAAGAAGATATCAGAAAATAGAAAGATATCCCTTGCTCACAGATAGGAGGAACAAACATAGTGAAAATGGCCCTACTCCCAAAACTGCTATACAGATTTAATGTAATCCCAACAAAATTACCACTAGCATTCCTCACAGATATAGAGAAAATATTCATAAAGTTCATTTGGAACTAGAAGAGACCTGGAATAGCAAAAGCAATTCTGGGCAACAAAGGCAAGGCAGGGGGCATCACAATCCCTGACCTGAAATTATACTACAAAGCTACTCTGATAAAATCAACATGATAGTAGGAAAAAAAAAAACAGACCTGAGAATAAGTGGTACAGAATGGAAGATGCAGACACTAATACGAACACACTAAATCACCTTATCTTTGACAAAGGAGCCAAACATGTTCACTGGAGGAAAGACAGTCTCTTTAATAAGTGGTGCTGGGAAACCTGGTCTTCCACATGTCAAAGACTAAAACTAGATCCATGTCTATCACCATGCACTAAACTAAGGTCAAAATGGATCAAAGATCTAAATATTAAAACAGAAACATTAAATATACTGGAAGAGAAAATAGAAATCTTGAAGCGTAGGTGTCGGCAGACTTCATGCATAAAAAATACAACAAAGAATCAACAAATATGATCTGACCTTATTTAAATGGTTTTGCACAACAAAAGAAATCAACAAAATAAAAAGACAACCCACAGAGTGGGAAAATATTTTAGCCAACTTACATCTTGAACATATAAAGAATTGAAAAAAATCAGCCCACCTCCCAAATTCAAAGACCCAATCCAAAACTGGGCATCTGAGATGAATACACACTTCTCAGATGAAGAAATAAAAGTGGCAAATAAATATATAAAAAACTATTCAACATCATTGGTCATTTGAAAGATGCAAATTAAAACAACACTGAAATTTCATCTCACTCCCAAAAGAATGGCTATCATCAAGAAATCAACCAATAGCAAATGCTGGTGGGGCCGTGGAGAAAAAGGAACACTTTTTCACTGTTGGTGGGAGTATAGACTGGTGCAACCACTGTGGAATCAGTGTGGAAATTTCTTTAAAAACTAGAATTAGAGGTCCCATTCGACCTTCCCTTCTGGGTATCTTTCCAGAAGAATTAAAAACACCATCCCACAGTGATATATGTACACCTATTTTTATAGCAGCACAATTTGTAATAGCTAAATCTTGGAAACAACCCAAATGCCCATCAACCAAGGAATGGATAAAAAAAGATGTGAGTTTTTTCATATATATTGGAATACTACTCAGCCATAGAAAAATATAAACTTGATACTTTTATAAGTTAATGAATGTAACTCGAGACCATGCTCACAAGTGAAATAAACCAGACCCATATGTGTAAACATCATATAATCTCACTCGTATGAGAATCTGAAAGAGTAAACAAGATCCAAAAAGCACAATAAATATTGTGAATACAGAAGAAACTGTTCAAAAAAAAAAAGAAAACAAAAAAAGAAAAACTGTGACAGGAGAAAGGGGAAAGAAGGGAAAAGGAAAAAAATACGTAAATAAACGCAAGACAGTTAAGATAGTTATAGGGCTGGTTTCTCTTGGTTCACTGAGGGGAAAATTTTGTACTAATAATTTTCTGGACAGTGTTTCATGCCTATATCTTGTACTCTGAATAACTACTGTGAATATAACAATATGCAATGTGTTGATTATTCTTACTCTCCTGCTAGCCTGTTTTGAAACTTTTTTCTGATATTTCTTACTTTTTTTTCTGTTGAAAAAAGCATTAACTTTTTCATGTACTCTGAAATCAAATCCATAGCATCAGTCACAATTTGCAATAATTATACTTTTTCTCTGGTTTGTATAGCACCTTATCTCTATCATACTACCAGCAACTTAGGTGACAGAGACTGTTTGACTTAATGCTGTCCACCAAGCTCCAACCACACTGGGTGAAGTAATAGGTGCTGAATGCAAATATTTACAGTAAAATGCTCTATTAAATTCATACTTGCAGATTAAAACACTAATGGTACAGAACTTATCAGGTAACAGTAATTTTCTCCCTTTCCAAGTTCTTTTGGTTTCTGAGACAGGGTCTCACTACGTAGCTCAGGTTGGCGTTGAACTCTCAATCCCCCTGCTGCAGCCTCATAAGTGCTGGGATTACAGGCCTGGGCCACCATGCCCAGCCCTTAGTTCTACTCTAAAGAGAAGCATGCTGGTCAGGCTTGGTTTAATCCCTCCCTGTCACCTCATCCCACCCAATCTGTGACCCTGTCTGTGGTTAGGGAGGATGCACCTTAACTCCCCTCCTTTCTAGCTGTGGTGCCTGCATCCCCAGCTGGCTACTATTCCATTGTTTCATTCTCAGTGAGTTTGTGTATAGTATTTTTTGTTTGTTTGTTTTGTTTATTGCTGCTGCTGTTACAGTTATTTGGCACACTGGGGATTAAATCCACAGCCTTCACACTGAGCGACAACTCCAGCCCTTTTATATTTCTTATTTTGAGACAGGGTTTTGCTAAATGGCTAAAGTGCCCAGGTTGGGCTTGAACTTGCAATCCTTTGGCTTCAACCTCCCAAAGTGCTGGGAGTACAGGTGTGCACCACCGTCCCTGAACCTTTGTAGAGATTTTTAAACTGGCATTTATTATTTCTTCCTCTGTCCCTCAACTCTAGGAGTATAAAGACTGTCGCCTAAACCAAGCTCAATGGAACATAGGTAGTGCCTTTATTAGAATCTGCATTTGAACCATCTGGGCCTGAATTCAGTTTATCATAAGTATATTAAAAAAGAGACACCTCATTTTTCCAAATAATATATTTAAATGTGATCTATGTACTTCTAGACACTGTATTTATCATCTTAAAATACTGCTTTGACAGATCATTTCCCCCTTTTCTCTCAGTGTAGTGATACCACCAGTTCCAATCTCTCAACCAGGGGGAACTCAAGCTACCTGCTTAACCTAGTGTCTACTGCATTAGTCTTGAGGGTGCATCTTCTACGCTTCTGAAACAATAAGCTCCATCCTCTCTGTCCATCCTCCATTCCAGCCTTCCACTGCCTAAGTTCCACCTGCGGCACCCACATGTCTACACAGCTGAAGCTGATAGTATGTTCTAGAACCAGTCCAACAGTCTATCATTTTTCATTCTAAAGGTTGAGTCAAAAAGTTTAAAATTAATAAACAGTATGGACACTACCAAAAATAAGTGAAATGCATTAAATAGTGCATGCCCTTCCAACAACTGTGAGATATAATAGAAATAAAATATTTTATTGACATGGGTCATAAACATTATAAAATATCAACATGATTTTAAAATGTGAGGAAAACGCACATGAGATATTTAATGAGCATCCTGTTGAACACCTAAACACTTTTAAAATACCATTACTTTCTAGAAAATAAGACTAAATTTAAAATGGTGTCTTTGTCTTTAAATAAATCTGTAAATTCAGTACAATTCCAATCATGAATCAGAACAGAATTTTGGGTGTGTGGGGACCCAGAGGACTATATTTTAATATTAGGTTAAAGAAGGAATGTGCAAGATTATCCAGGAGGTGACCTTGTCATACTGGGTATCAGAATTCACTATATAGGATGAACAGTTGAAATAGAAATTGGGAAACATGTCATTGAATGAAAATAGAGATCCTAGAAATACACTCATTTATATGTGGGGATCAAGTGGCTTATATTTTGATCATGAGGCCACCTGAAAACAGACTCTTATAACTGTATGTGCTTGAAATGAAGATAGCCTTCTGGGCCCACTTGATTTTTAAAAATTATTAGTGCATGCTTATAATGCATAATTATCGTGTTTTTCTTGGGGGAACTAGTGCATGTATATAACATATCTAGATCTTTTTGATCCTTTTTTTCTCCCACGTTCCTTCTTTTCCTCTTTTTTATCCCTTTCCCCATCTCTGAGAAGTCTCAACTTTTGTTTCTTAGCATTTTTCCTTAATTTTATTTATTTATATATTTATATTTTGGGTTTCTCATAGAAAAAAAGCAGTGCCACATTTAACTTTCTGTGTTTCTCTTATTTTATTTAACATTATAGCCTTAAATTCCATACATTTTCAAGGATGACATGAATGCATTCTTTTTTACAGCTGAATGATATTCCATTGCGAATATATACCACATTATCTTTATCCATTCAGTTGATGATGGGCATCTAGATTTTGTTCAGTGCTACAGGTAATTCTAGATCCCAGCAAGTTTGATAGGCATTCTCCATTGTGTTTCTTTCCTGCAGCCATCTGTAGAGCCAGCAATCATGGACAAAGTCCACTCTGGAGTCAGGCCCAGCACATGCCAGCCAAGGCTCAGACAGAAAGTAGATGAATACTTGAAAGCCAACTTGACCTTCAAAGCTGTGCTAAGCATTTTCCTTGGGAAAAAAACTGGGAAGGCACAGGTGTGATATGCACCTGGTGGAGCAGCTGTGGATGCTGACTCTCAAGTAACACCAGGGTAGAGATGGCCTTTACCAAAACACCATCGGACTCATTCACTTGTGTTCACTGGGGATGAGGAGAAATCCAGGAAAATGATGTGGATCAATAAAACCTTTCCCCAACAGGACTTTAAAATAGAAGCTATGTTTTCCTTCCTTTATTTTGAGGCAGCTTTTGTTCATGTGGCCTCTATACTCCTGTCCCATCTAGGTGCCACTGAAGGACCACAGGCATGTGAACTCCACCTACTTACCCATGATCAGGTGTGTACTAATGTTGCACGGTGTAGGGGATTCGGAGACAGGAGGGATTGTGTTCCGAAGAGCTTGAGGTCAGCTGAGTGTACATGTGGTCATGCCCTCCACCTCCACATTTCTAGGGAATGGGACTTCAAGGAGGTTATGGGAGTCGTGTTTTCTCACCCTTGAAGTTATCAAAGACAGTGGAAAGGATTCTGGACTTCACATAAATAGAAAGTGGGAGTGGAGGGGACTGGGTGGGAGCTCTATCAAGGCATCTGCTTTGGTACCGTATGTCAGGGCCTCCAGGTGTTAGACAACCCGTGATGCCTTCGCCAAACCAGGCATGACTGTAGCCTTCAAGAGGAAAGAAATTAAATTTAAATGGCTACTAAACTCCACCCAGATGAGGGAGTCTTTTCCTGACTGTGCCCTTTATCCCTCTCCATGTTCATCAAACCTTGGGGGAAAAATGGTTAGGGAAGGGGAGGCGTAGATCCTGGCTGTGTCCATGTGGAAGAATCTGACCACAGCTCACTCCATTCCTTCTGAATGCTTCATCGTGGGCTTTATCTCAGCTGAGTGAAGTATGAAATTATGACACTGGAAGATGAGAACTTTGATGATCACCTTGAACAGGACAAGGAAATGACTGAATACTGACAGTGTGGAAGGCAAAAATCACTAGAGATGTGGTATTGCCTCACAGTCGTCAGAGAAGTCATAGTGATGCTCCTCAGATTGTTCAAGGGACAGGAAAAGAAATGACCCAGCTGATTGGAGATGACGGGGGCATTGAGAGGGTTATGAGGTAAAATTATTTGGTTTTGGATGGTACTTTTTAATGTAATGGTCATGCAGATATGGTAATAGTAAAGTACAAATTCACAATGTCACTTATTGCTGTTACAAATGGAGCCTTTTTGCATCAAGTTTCATTCCCTTACCTGAGAGATATGTATGCAGATATTTCTATTGCTGCTAACTGTACATTTCTGTATTGCTGACATACTTCAGTAGACAAAAAGAAAACAGGAAATAGAGGATGGCCAAATAGAAAGGTACAGGATAAAAAGAATGATGAAGAACCTGTTTCTGAAGTGTTGGTACTGAATGACTTTGAGCATCTGATTCTACTTTCTGCCACACACTGCAGTGTGAGGGTGCACTGATACACATGGTGTCCAAGTGCAGGTTCCAAGAAGTAGACCCTGTGACAACCCTGTGTTTACAAACAGCTGGCTTGAGTGGGAAGGCCAATCAGCACTGGTAGGGGTGTGGGAATGTGGTGGACATGAAACAGTAAGCTGGGAGGGAGTGATCTTGCAAGATACCATGGTGGACAGGTGAAGCTTATTCCAAGGGGACACCTATGTAGAAGTCACTCACCAAAGATTCATCCCAGGCATAGCATGAAGAAGCTGGCATACATCCCCACCAAATAGCCTTCTGCCATGTTAAAGGACTTCTTGCAGGGGCAATATAATCCTCTGTCACTTCCAGCTGGCCTTATGTTAAGACCAGCAGACTTCTAGAGTGAGTAAAGCCCATGAGACAGAGAGTCATGCCTAATGGTTGTAAGCTGCCTTCTACATGTAAAGGAGAGTGTCATAATGAAAGGCAGAATCAAAATTCTGTAATGGTGAAAATTGTTGAACATTGTTTTCACATAATTATTAGCCATTTGTGCCTATTCTTTTGGGAAGTGTCTATTAATACAATTTGTGCAGTTTTTGATTGGGTCACTTGTTTCTTTTATGGTCCAGGTCCCCAACTCAGGAAGGTCAAGGCCTGCAAGTATTCAAGCACAAGCTCTTGAGAGTGGTTAAGGACCTTCACATGACTTTCAGTGTTGGTCCTCCAGGCATTGTATGCAGTGGTAATTGTGAGGCCCAAGGTTGCAGTAAGGGCCAACTCAGAGAAGGGAAGAGCTGGGAATGTCCAGCAGGAACACTCTGGGAATGAAGTCTCCTCACTACACACAGCAGTGACACAGTGGTTCTGTGCATCCAGGTCAGCCCTGATGTGTTCTCTAGTGGAGTATCTCAGGCTGTCATTTTACAGGGTGAGTGGCGGGGTGGGAAGGGTGGGCAGAGAGAACAACAGAGGCTCCATGTCCCATGATGCATGAGTCTTACCTTGAGCCTCATTACTCATAGCAACTGGCATGCAGACTGGCACAATATGGGAGGAGAGGAAACAAAGGTGGGTTCTGAGTGGCACAGGGAGGCATGGAGGCAGAAAGCACAAAGATCAAGGATGTGTGGAGCAAGGAAAGGAACCCCAGAGTTGTATGAAATCTCTGGATGATCTAAGGGCTTTGGAGGTAGTAGGGATTGTTACTGAGGACACTTCCTCCAGCAGTTGATGAATGGTCTAGTCAGGTGATTTCATTGTTGACGCATTGGGGACTTTTCTGTTTCTGATCCATATGGTAGGATGTGTGCCTGTGAGGATATAGGTATTTGAGGTACAGAGATGCCTGTAAGTTTAGGAGGGGACGGGTGTGAGGGCCAGAGAGATGATAGCAATAGTCCTGGAACTGCAGGCACACACATGCAGAGCAGTGTCTTGCTGGGGCTTAGCATTTGTAGCCCTGACTCCTTTCCTGTATCTCCTTCTCACTGCCAACCACTGAGCACACCCTGTACATTTGGACCTTCTTAGTTATCCAGGCTGGTTCTCTCCTCAACCCATGCTCTGTCCTCAGGGGATCCCAGCCACCACAGTGACACCCACAGTGAGTCTTGTGCAAGGGCTTCCATCCTTACCTCTAGGTGTTACTTCCATTCTTAAGTCCTTGTATTTCCACTCATATTCTTTGTAGAATTTCATCATAACCTCAATCTTTTTGTAATAAGAATGGATCTGGCTTTCTCTTCTCAAAGTCTCCTTTTAGTCTCCTCTATCAGCCAGTATTTTGCCTGTTTCTGTAGGTGGCAACACTATGAGAACTGGCATGGTCCCTGACTACTTGTGTCCCCATTCTTCATACAGGAGCCACTGCACAGTCACCCCATGCTATAAGCTGAAGTGTTTACTCATGGACCTTCAAGTAATCTCCACAGCACCTACATCAGTGCAAGAATTCATTGCCCCCTCCTCTTAGACCCTAATAACTTGCTTATAGCTAAATGGCCTGTCATTTTACATTGTCTCTTTTGGCAAACTGATGACAAAATGATACCTTTGAAAAACAAATTTGAGCCTGTTATTTATGTCCTCAAGGCTCCAACTTATCTCTAGCTGCAATCTCAGGGTTCATGCCCTGGACTGGCTTTCTATGTGATCTTTTGCTACTTACTTCATTTGTTCTCTTGTCTCATCAGGCCAGAGTATGTATCCTTTCCTGAGAGAGCTTGTTCACACCACAGCTCCTGTGCATTTGTTCCTCCTAGACCCTGCAACTTGCCTCCTCTTTCCTATGGACAACATCCACTCTCATGCCACTCATATTCCCTCTTCATGGATCCTTTTCTGGCAGTGTTAGTCAACCCACTGTTCAACAACCCTTTGTCAATGCCTTTTTAGTTTACCACACAGATTCTGCCAGATCTCACAAAGGTATTCAGTGGGTCAAGAAATATTGATGAGGGTAGCGAACAGAAGTATAAATCAAACAACTCTAGGTAGACTGCAAAGGAAGAGAAGACAGAGAAAGCAAAAAGGGAAATGGTGATGTGCACAGAGCAAAATGCCAGCAGATAAGTGGAGGGGATCAAGCTGCTGGGTGCTTGTGTCCCCTGTAGAAAGAGCACAGGCCTCTGGGCTTGGAGAAAAAGCCCTCCCGTAGGGGGATCACCTGTCCTTGGTAGTGCTAGTGACTGGGGCACCCAGGTAGGCCCTTAGGAGATGGCGGCACCCCACCTCTCCCCAGGAGCTGGCCTTGCACCTCGCAGACAAGGCAGAGCGTATTTATGGAGTCCTCCTGCAACCAAGTCATAGGGAGAGAGATTGGAACTCATCCCTTCGCTCATTTTTCTTTCCATTCCTATCTCTTTCCCCAGAACATCCTTCCTTGGCTAATAGGAAGGTTGAAAAATCTGGCTGACAGGAAAACTTCCATTTCATTCCCTCTCTTTTAGAGAAAATGCAAGGATAGAAATCCACTAAGGCGGGGATGGAAGTCAAGAAAGAAAGCCAACCAAAGCAGCGTGCGAATCGCCAACCTTCCCAGACCTGCTACTGGACTGAACTGTGGTTGCGTAAGCAGGAGTGTGTAGGGGGTGCTGTTGGGTTGGGGAAGCTGCAAGTAGTCATAGTGTTTTTCTTTTCATTTTAATTTTCTCATATTCTATGTATAGTTCTCATGAGAACGTAGTGATACGGTATCTCCTTAGTGCTTTTGTGATTTCTCAAACCTGGATCCTACACCCTCTGCCCTCTCCCCTAAACCAGAAGTAAGTTCTGTGCTAGTGAGGATGGGGATTCTTTCTAGATCACAGCCCCTGAGCTAGGAAAGGAGGCAGAGCCCTTGGCAGGAAGAGCAGTGACCCCAGGCGTCAAGGGGAAACCAGCAGAGCCCCAAGGAATGGGTCTGTTCCAGACAGAATGGTGGAATACATAACAGGTACTACAAGAACTGCGGGACTGGCATACTCACAAGGAAATCTAGCCTGTATATCAAAGAGCTGAAGGGCTACCTAATCATTCTCCTAGGAACTGTGATAGCGGTTCGTTGAGCTAGAATGGTGTGTAGTGATGGCGAACCTTCTAGAGCTTTCAGTGAGAGCAAACGGCCTGCTGGGGTGCATGTGCCATAGTCTGACTAGCACTGGTGTAGGAGATTTCCAAGTACCCAGTCATTGTGGCCGTTATGTTTCCCAGCTGGGAATGTAGCAGGTGGCCGAAGGGTGAAGTTGGTCTGAGTTGCAACAGTTATCCAACAACGGACAGTCAACACCCCGATAGTCACACCATGGTCTTTTCTCCTTAGAAATTTGATAGAAAAGAAAAGGGCACGTGGACAGGCAGGGACCCCACACCTTTTGAGTGACAGGAGGAATTCAGATCAGGTCTGTGCTTTCAAGCTGTGGAATGTGAAGAACATTTTATACCAGGAAAAAAGTAAGATGAGACAAAAATCTCCTGTGTTTCTTACTGTACACCAGCGGACCTCGGTCCTTCATTTTCAAACACCAAGTCTTGCCCAGCTCAGTGAACAAGAGATTTTATGCAATTTCATCTATTATTATAGATTTTTTGTGTTTTATTTTTGGGTACCAGGAATCGAACTCAGGACCTTGCGCTTGCCAGCAGGCGCTGTGCCATTGAGCTATATCCCTGGCCCTAGATTTTCTTTTATTAATTTGTCTCATGCAATCTGGAGAAATAGTAATCTGGGGAACTGGCTCTAGGAGTGATGATTATATGCTTCTTATTTCCCACGAGAGGACCACTTCCCGACACCGTCCCCGTTTGTCCCAATGATCTGTCTTTACCAAAGTTGCCCTGAGAGTCTGTAGTTTCGAATTAAGATTAGGCTATTTGTGAACAGAAAAGAGGCATTGTCTCTGGCTCTTTTCCACCCCCAGCTATGCACGGTCCACAGATTTTAGGCCTTTCTGGGCAGAAAAGCACCGCACACTGAAAGATGGCATCTTAGCTCATCTTGCCTGAGTCTCAGGTGAGCCGTCCTTTCTAACTTTTTTGGGCGGCCTGGTTTCTGCTGTTGCCTGCTGCCTGTGACTTGTTCTGCCCACAGGTGTTCCACAGCATCTCAGCTCTGAATATGCTCCAGGAAACTAGTGAGTCGAGTGGGAATTAGATACCTCCCAGGCTGTTTCCTGATCTGCTTTGCTCCTTCCTTTCTGCCATCTCACTTTCTCCCTGAAATCTTGTCCTGTTAATTTCTTCTGCGTGAGTCCTTCCATGTCATTCAGAGATGGGGTGGTTAGAAATTTTGTGGAGTGGCAGGTACTAAACTAAACCCGTTGTTGTCTTCAGAGTCTCTTGACATTTGAAGATGTGGCCGTGTATTCTTCTGAAGAAGAATGGCAGGTGTTGGACACTAACCAGAAGACCGTGTACAACGATGTAATGCGGGACATCTGTGAGACTGCCTCCTCCCGAGGTAAAGAGTTTTCCTTGTCTTTGTGTACAAGTGGAGCAATGCGCTGTGTTCTCAGGTTATGGAAATTTTACCCCTCTGTTCCAGCAGCTGGTTGTTTTCAACCTGAAAATGTGGCGGGGGGAGGGGAGAGGAAAAGTGTATGCAGGTCATTTTAAATAAATGCATGTGTGTGTTCCTTCCTTATTCTAAATAGAATTATTTAGAGTATTTTATTTAGAATTATTCTAAATACAATGATTTAGACCTTTAGTGCCCTGGTTCCAACCCTTCAAACCTGCTTTTGCTTCATCTTTCCCATGTCAATTCAGGGTACCACCGTTTCCTCAGCTCTCAGGCGAGAAACATCACTCACCCTGTGCTGCAGTCTTTCTGTTATACTTCACGGCTGATCTATCAGCAGATCTTCATGCTGTCTTCACAGTAGATCCCGAATCCAACCATATCCCAGCCCCTTTCCATTTAACTGTCATAGTCTAAGCCACCCTCTTCTCTAGTTGTCTTAGTTACTTTTGACTCGTTGCTGAGACAAAATACCTGATGCCCAAAATTAGGGAAGGAATGGTTTACTTACTGGGCAGAAAAGCAGAAAAGCACTGGGCAGAAAAGCACTGCACACTGAAAGATGGCATCTCAGCTCATCTTGCCTGAGTCTCAGGTGAGCCATCCTTTCTAGCGTTTTTGGGCGGCCTGGTTTCTGCTATTTCCTGCTGCCTGTGAGTTGTTCTGTCCCACAGGTGTTCCACAGCATCTCAGCTCTGAATATGCTCCAGGAATTGTTTCTCAGTGTTGCAGTCCATACTCAGTTGGCTCCAAGGCAGCTTGGTGGGTTGGGGCTGCCATTCATGGCAGCTGCAAGCCGCAAGGCACCCTGGCCAGAGAGTGAGCAGAAGTGCAAAACAGGAAGACCCGCCTCCTTTACACTGTTTCTCAGCTCCACCCCAGGGCGGGTGCAGCACTCACATCACCATCAAATGTATATGAGGACTTGGGGGTACATACTATATCACCCAATACTCTAGTCAAGTGTGTTTTAAGAACACTGGATTCCCATTCCACACAGCATTAATGCCTACCTTGTGGAGGCTTACTCCCTAGCTTCCTCATTGCATATCCACCCTCGTGCACAGCGGAGTATACAGAAATGGTTGCATCCACGGTTTTGCCCACTTCACGATCTGGAAATTAAAAAAGTATGGAAGAGTAAGTCCTCTTCCTGAAAATAATATGGCATTCAGATAGCACTTCATGACTTCAACATTCTATTCTCACAACATTATTGATGTACTTTAAAGTTAAAGTGATCTATTTGGAGCAAGGAGAAGGACCGTGAATCCAAAGTCTCCAAGAATTCAAGGCGAGTCTTAGAGATTTCCCATAGGTGAATATAGACATGATGAAAGGAGAGATGTTGTTGGAAAGGAAGGTTTACTTCACTTTCAAGTTCTAAGATTCTATTCCTCTATTTTTATTTCAACATTTTCCAGGTTTTTTTTAAGACAGGGTTTTGCTATCTGTTCCTGTGGTTTTTATTGAGGATTTGATTGAGATCATTTTAGATTCACATGCAGTTTGAAAATGTAGTCTACCGGATGGTCATGGTGGTGCATGCCTGTAATCCTAGACCTCGGGAGGCTGAGGCATGGAGATTGCTACAAGTTGGAGGCCAACTTGGGCTACAAAGTGAGTTCAAGGCCATCCTGAACTGCATATGAAAACACAATCTCCAAGAAAATGACCAAAGAATGTAGCCTACAGACAATCTACGTACTCATCAACCAGTTTCCTGTAGTAAGTTTTCAAAAGTAGTTAGCGTATCACCACCAGATACTGATACTGATATAACCTCTTGATTTTTTTCACATTTCTCCAGTTTGACTTGAATTAATTTGTGTTCGTGTGTGTGTGTGTGTGTGTGTGTGTGTGTGTGTTGTGTGTGTGTTAGTTCCGTATGCTTTTGTTACATGTGTGGATGTGTACATTCACCACTACCGTCAAGGTAGTGGACAGTTCCGTTAGCGTACGGATCCCTCTGTTGCCCTTTTAGAATCGCACCGCTCGTCTCTCACACACCATTCAGCTGTTTTCCATTTCTAAAATGTTGCCGTTTGAAAAGGTTTATGAGGATGGGATTATAAAATAGGTAGCTTTTTTTAGATTAGCGTTTGAAACTTGAGTGTAATTCTCTGTAAATTCATCTAAATTATTTCATACATCAATACCTCATTTATTTCCAGTTGCTGAGTAGTATTCCCTACCACTGTTTACACATTTACCCACTGAAAACTATCTTTGCTGCCTCCATCTTTTGGGTATTTGAATAGAGCTGCTGAGCACATTCATGTTCAGGTTTTTCTGGAGAGTTTTCATTGCTCTTGGATAAATACTTCAAGGGTACAGTTGCTCCCTCATATGATAGTTCCACGGTTAATTTATAGGAAAGTGTCAAACTATTTTCCATATGGCAGTCCCATTTGGCATTCCCTTTAAGAATATGTGAGCAATCCAGTTTGGTAAAAAATCGATGCCTGTGTTCAGTTTCAGTATTTCTTAGACTTTTAGCCATTCTGATAGGTGTGTAGGGATATCACATTATGGTTTTGATTTGCATTTCCTTAATGGCTAAAAGTGTTTTATATCTTTTCATGTGCTTATTTGCGAAGTCTGAATTCTCCTCAGTGAAATGTCTTTTGCCCATCTTTTAATTGGAAGTTTAGGCGATTGAGTGTGAGTATTCTTTGTATTGTGCCATACTTTGTCAGTTTTCTGGTTTGCTGTCAGTGACTTCCAGTCTGTTTATTGTCTTTATCAACGTTCCATGAGTTTCCATAGAGTAAAGTTACCATTTTGATGAGAAGCCGTATTTTTCTATTACACATCGTGATTTTTGTGTCATGTCTAGAATTCTGATTAGTTGGCTTTGAAGACCTATAATATTCTCCTAAACGTTTGGTAATTTTATGTGTTTCATTTATCCCATTTTGAGTAAAATTTATGTAAGATATGAAGTTTAGGTTGAGACTTTTGCCTGTTGAAGTCCAATTGCTTTAACATCATTTGTCATTTGTTGAGTTTCTCCATTGAATTGCTTTTGTGGATTTTGTCAAGGATAAGTTGGGAATAGTAATTTTTTTTGATGCTGGAACTCGAACTTAGGACCTGACACTTGCCAGGCAGGCGCTGTGCAGCTGACCTAAATCCCCAGCCCCAAGGGAATGGTATTTGGAAACTCTTCCACTGAGCTAAGTGTCTCTTGCTCTGAGTATTGCACTGTCTTGATTTTTGTGGTCGTGTGGTAAGACTTACTATCTGATGGGCAGGGTGATTCTCACCGCACACTTTATTCTCCTTTGTCAAGATCTTTTTCGCTTTAGTAAGACCCGTGCCTTTCCACATCAGTTTCAAAGTAATCTTGTCTGTGTCTAAAATCAACTTGGTTGAGATTTCTCCAGAAATCCCATTCAACCTGTACACATCCCTTTGAAGCTGGATGCCTAGCTATGTCTTCTTTGATTACTTTCATCAACTCTTTGTAATTTTCAGTGTATTGATACCCTACCTTTTTAACGTATATAGCTAAGCTTTTAATTTTCGTTGAAATAATTGTAAGTGATACTATTTTAAATTTTACTTTCTGCCTGTTTACTGTGTTTTCTACGGGAATGCTATGGATCTTGGATCTTGTGACTATCCTGAATTCACTCATTTCTAAGTCTTTTTTTTCTTTACAGATTTCATAGGAGTTCCTAGATAGGCAATTATAAAATCTAGAATGCTTTTTATTTGTTTTTCTTGCTTTATTACACTAGCTCTAACTTGTAGTACTGTATTGAATTAAAGTGATAAGAGAAGAGATGCTTGCCTTTTTCTCAGTCTTATCATGAATACATTCAGGCTTTCATGGTCAGCTCTGATGTCAGCACTGGGTTTTTGTTGTTGTTGTTGTTGGTATTATTTATTAAGTTGATATAATTCCTAAGTTTATGGATTTTTTTCTCACGAATGGATATAGGATTTTGTGAAATAATTTTTGTATGTCAGTTGATAGCAGTATATCACATTCCTTCTTGAGTTTATTGAAATGGTGGATTACGTTTATTTTAAAGGGATGAAGAAGCCTTCCTTACCGGTAACAAATTCTATTTTGTCATGATATGTTATATAGTTGTATTAAGTTAATGAATATGGTTTGACACTTTTTTTCTGAGACAGCATCTCACTAGGCAGTGCAGCCTGACCTTGAGCTCCCTGTGTGGCCTAGGCTGGCGTCTCATTCATAACGATCCTCCTGCCTCAGCCTCCCGAGTGCTAGGATTCCAGGCATGCAACACCACACCTGGCTATGTTGACAGTTTTTCTATTTGAGTTTGTAGGGGATGTTAGCCTATAATTTTCTGGTTTAGTACCGTCTGTATGGTTTTGCTCTCAGCATAATGCTGCTCTTCAAAATGAGTAGTATTTCGTCCTTGGTTTTGAAAGAGATTATAAGCAGTGTTTAATTCTTGACATAGTTGGTAGAACCTTCCAGTGACACCATTTGGACCCGGAATATTTTATTTTTTCAAGGGGAGTTTTCAAATTATGAATTATTTGAATGATATTCGTGTTCTTCAGGTTATGTATTTCATATGGGCTGCATTCTGGTAGTTGTCAAGGCATTGGCCCTCTAACTTTTTAAATTGAAGAACATAAAGTGCATAGTAGAGTGATACCTCGGTATACAAGCTTACCTTCTTTTATGAATTGGGGAAAGAGGGCTTTGGTCGTTGTTACGGTTTGTATATTGTGTCAACTTGAGAAGTCTAGCAGCTTAACTGAGTAATTCAGCAGCTCTACATCCTGGGATGTAGAGCACACTCTGGTCATTGTTACAATTTGAGAAGGTCAGAAGTTTAACTGGGAGATTCAGCAGGGAGCCAGGGGTCTTACTTGGTAAACATCCTCATCCTATGCAAAGG
>RJWM01022598.1:22215-33516 GCA_004363535.1 Dasyprocta punctata
GCTCTTGCTCCTTTTACTCTGGCTGCTTTTGCTTGGCTGCTGCCTTGAAGTGTTGTTCCTGTGCCATGCCACCCTGCCTTGGAGCCAGCTGATTGTGGACTAAAACCTCCAAAAACTGTAAGCTAAATAAACCTTTCCTTCCCTAGTTTGTGTGTCAGGTGTTTTGTCTCAGCAACAAGTAAAGAGTAACCAAGACAGTCGTGTTTGTCACCTGATGCAGAGTTTGCAAGTGGACACCAAATTTTGCCAGATGCCTTTGTTGGCGAACGGAATGACTTGCAAACGGAGGTGTTTGTGAACTGAGTGATTACTGTCCTCCTTTATTATATTTTAATTGCTGCAGAGTATGTAGTGCTATATTCCTCTCCCTTCACCCCTATCATTCTTTCTGAGTTTCCTCTTTCTTTCTGATGGGGCCCTTACTATTCTGCCCAGGTGGCCTTGAACTCTTGATTCTTCTTCTTTATTTTTTTTTTTTAATTTTTTTTTTTTTTTTTTGCGGCACTGGGAATTGAACTCACAACCTCGTGCCTGTCAGACAGGCGCTTAAGTCACTGAGCCAAACTCCCAGCCCTGATTCTTCTTCTTTAGATTCTCTGTTATTTGGGGCTATAGGCGATTGCATTGTTATGTTTGGTGATCCGTATCTTTATTTTGGGTAGTCTAGATAAAAGTTTAACTGTTTCATTTGTTTTTTTAACCAGAAGGTTTTTATTTAACTGCAATTTTTGTTTCATTTTTGTTATTTCCCCTTTTCAGCCTGCATTGGGTTTATTCTACTTTTTGTATAGCTTCTTGAGGTAGGAACTCAGATGATGAGTTGACACCTTTCTTTTCTTCTGTTTTAAGCACTTAGGGCTATAGCTTTTCTGCTGATCACACTATTTAACTGCATTTTATATATTTTGTTACACTTTGATTTCACTGAACTCTATTTTAATTTTTGTGATTCTCTTTGTGGCCCTTTGATTTGTGGATTATTAAGAAATGGTTTGTTTTATTTGCACATGTATTTAGATTTTCCTGTATTTTTGTTTTTCATTTTAGTTTGATTACATTTTGTGTCCAAATTGCCTTCCTCATTGAATTTGTGATTTCTTCCTTCTTCATCTGATGAATTATTTTTTTTACTGCATCCTGATTCTTGTGCATTGTTACGGTTTATACATTGTGTCAACTTGAGAAGTCTAGAAGCTTAATTAAGCAGCTCTACATCCTGGGGTGTAGAGCACAACGAGTTACCTGTTCATTGTGTCAGTTTGAGAAGGTCAGAAGTTTAACTGGGAGACTCAGCAGGGAAGCAGGGTTCTTGCTTTGTAAACATCCTCAGCCTGTGCAAAGGAAGGCAAGGAAATTTGTGGATGCTACACCCACCCTGGAGGGTGGGGGTGTCCTGTGTACTATATAAAGGAGGAGAAGAGGCTTGCTCTTTCCCCCTTTTACTCTGGCTGCTTTTGCTTGGCTGCTGCCTTGAAGTGTTGTTCCTGTGCCATGCCACCCTGCCTTGGAGCCAGCTGATTGTGGACTGAAACCTCCAAAAACTGTAAGCTAAATCAACCTTTCCTTCCCTAATTTTGGGTGTCAGGTGTTTTGTCTCAGCAACAAGTAAAAAGTAACCAAGATTAAATTTGGTATCTGAGGAGTGGGGTACTTCCTGTGACTAACCTGACCATGTGGTTCAAGAGCCTTTGGAAATGGTTTGTGGGAAGAGTTTGGAAGGTTCAGAGATGTCACCGGAGAGTAGTTCTGGAACAGCTGAGGCTGTTTGGTACCAAAGATTCTGGTCAGAGTTCAGGAGACCAGAAGGTGGATAAAAAGCCTGCTGGTAAAGACCAGGCTCGGGAGGTTTCTGCTAGGAAAAAAGACTGCATTGGTTGTTGGACTCCACATGATGTGTGTTACCCTTGGCAGAAAGTTTGTCTGCATTTTGCTTGTGTCCAGAGACTTTGCCTGAGACTGATTTAAAGAAATATGTCTGGTTGCCAAGTTGAAAATGGGTGGATTGTTACCGTTTATACATTGTGTCAACTTGAGAAGTCTAGAAGCTTAATTAAGTAACTCAGCAGCTCTACATCCTGGGGTGTACAGCACAAACAGGTACCTGTTCATTGTGTCAATTTGAGAAGGTGAGAAGTTTAACTAAGAGACTCAGCAGGGAGCCAGGGTTCTTATTTTGTAAACATCCTCACTCAGCCTGTGCAAAGGAAGGCAAGGAGATTTGTGGATGCTATGCCCACCCTGGAGGGGGGGGTGTCTTGTGTACTATATAAAGGAGGAGAAGAGGCTTGCTCTTTCCCCCTTTTACTCTGACTGCTTTTGCTGGTCTGC
Organism: Dasyprocta punctata; assembly: GCA_004363535.1. Lineage (NCBI taxonomy): Eukaryota > Metazoa > Chordata > Mammalia > Rodentia > Dasyproctidae > Dasyprocta > Dasyprocta punctata. The sequence goes on from RJWM01022598.1 coordinate 24,544, forward strand.
TGTCTTGAAGTGTTGTTCCTGTTGCATGCCACCCTGCCTTGGAGCCAGCTGATTGTGGACTGAAACCTCCAGAAATGTAAGCTAAGTAAACCTCTCCTTCCCTAATTTTGGGTGTCAGGTGTTTTGTCTGAGCAACGAGTAAAAAGTAACTAAGACATGCATATTATAAGAGTCTTGGTCAAATTAAGTATTTTATTTTAAATGTTCAAACATTACTGATACAAACTAAATGTTGGCATGCAAGGTCTGCTTCCATTGACATTTTTAATTTTCAGAGCCTTTACGATATTAACTTTGGTTTCTAGGGTACTGCTGAGTCTTCTAGGGGTCCCAAGTGATGTTACACAAAGCTGTGGAAGGCATTTCCCTCGAGGAGGGTGTCTGTCAGAGGGAAAAAAGAACTGAGACCCATAGAGATGAAGAGGCTTCCTAAGCCTGGCCCCTTGTGTCTGGTTCACTCTTAATGGCCGAGCTCCTTCACTTTGGGATCTTTTGTTCAAGAGAGGAAATCTCATGTCCATGATATTAAAGAGGCTTCTTTGCAATTTTCATTCATTTGTCTGGGTGTTTCTTGCCAGATCTGATGGGTGTTTCTTTATATGTTTCAACTAGAGTTGGGGAAAGTCTCTCACCCAGTGTAGAAGACAAGAATCTCTCCTGGCTGCAAGATTGGTTTTCCTTTTAGCCTCCCATTTCCCTTTGTTGGCAGGCAGGGCGACTGGAGTTTTCCACTTCCTTTGCCTTCTCTTTGTCTGTTGTGTCGTCCTCTTTAGGTCACACATTCTCATCCAGCTACTCCCCATGAACACAAGTACCCTGCACTGGGATGCAGAAAGTCTTTTTAGGGGAAGGTCACAGCTGAGTTTCAAGCCGTACCTTCTTGTATAGGTCATGCTTCCAGTACCTTTTGCAGGGAGGAAAGGCAAAGATGTTAGACTGAAAGGGGAATGAGATCAAGGGAACCTGTTAAATAATTACCTTTTTTTTAAGACCGGAGAGTCTGGAATATGCTAGTATGCTGATTCCTTAGAAAGGGGAAACTATTAGTGTAGTAGGAAAAGAAGAAAATGAGAAGAGGGATATCCTTGTGGAGACGGGGCCTAGGACACATGCACAGAAGGGCTGGCCTTTACTAAGTACTTGGATGTTTCTGCATTGTCACTGCAAGGAATGGAGAGAAAACCAGTTTTGAGGTGTTTTGAGGTTGATACAAGAGCTGCTGTCCTAAGGCCGTCATTTTCTCAAGATTATAAGGAACAAGGCCTTTTTCTTCTGTTTGTTAATTTTTCATCAGTGAATGTAGAATGCTTGTGTAATTAAAGAAGAAAATCGCAGTGCTATAGTTTTGAGCTACAGGTAGTGTTGGGTTGTGGAAATGCATAATAATTAGGGAACTGGAGTCAGATTTTGGGGTAGCACTGAAGATTTCTGTCCCTTGTAGAGAGTCTAGATAGCTCAGCATGGTGTTTTTAGTTTCACAGCAACCCACTTAAGGGAAAGAACTCCTAGATGACTGGCCCAGGCTGCAATGGGGGTTTCACCAGCTCTGGAAACCCAAATGAGTGAAGTCTAAGAATTGTTAATATTTGAAAGGGTAACAGTGAGAAGAGGGAGAGTGGAGAGCTTGCCATGCAAGTTAGAAGATTTACCATGCAGCATGGCTGTGGTGCGTGTGGGGAGGACAGGGGCGTGTGAGGGATCAGCAGCTGGGACGCTGACAGGAGTGGAGGGGCACAGCCACACAGAAGCCTGCGGCTTCTTTCCTCAGTCACAGTGAATCAGGAGAAAGGACCCTGAGCTTGCTTGTTAGAGCTGGAAGGCATGGAGGGAGGAATGGGAATTGGCTATGAGTTATGGTATTCAAGAAGGTAACATGAAGATGAATTTACACCTCCGTGAGTCAAGTTTTCATCAGACACCTGCGAGCACACAATAGCTATACCATTGCGGACATGCCCAGTCTCTGGTGATCTTAGAGGAGAAGCAGCTGAGGTTGGTCAACACCCGGGTGGCAGAAACCTTTGAGGAAATAATTGTCCTCCTGGGGGTTTATCCCATAGAAAGAAATTGGATGAGTAGTCAGTGTGTTAGGATATAAGGAGAACTTATTTAGGTTGTATTTGAGTACTTTTGATCAGTTTTTATGGTTTTCAGTATACAGATAAGAATGTATTTTGGAACGTTTATACAGTAATGTTACTTTAAGTTTTTTGTGATGTTGTAACTTGTGTCTTTACAATTTTACTTTTGAATTGTTCATTGCTTATATATAGGACAACACTGGAATTCTGTATATGGCTTTTTGACTTTGTACCATGAGCTTCCTAAACCTGCTTGTGTGTTCTATTAATTTTTATCTAGATTCTCTGTATGAAAAGGGATACAAGGAGAAAAATTCAGATACATGGAATTGAGTCAGTAAATGGCAGTTCTTTTCAGTTGGGTGCCATACTATCCTTCAAAATCATAGTTTAGTAGTTGGCATGTGTGATCATTTGGTGATATAGTTACAATATGTATAGAAGAAATTTCCTTTGAAGTGGTACACAGATACTTATTTAAGCACAGTGAAACACCTGGAACAGGGTTAAGTACCAGAATGTAGTCAGTGGCTAGATGTAGGTAGCTGGTGGATTAACTGATGGTATGTAATTTTTGTATGCTTTTCTCTATTTTTTCCCATTTTACATATTGCACATGTATTATTTATGTTACTCAAAAAACAAATTATAAAATAAAATAATCACAATTGCAGTGAAAAAAGTTCAGAGGCCGTATTTTTGATAAAGGACAGTTTCAATCTAACTGGTCTATATTAGACCCCTGGTCCAGTTTTCTTGTCACATTCATATAGAGTCGTAGCTTTTCCTGGCGTTTGTTTGTCTTCTATTTGCCCTTTTCCCATGGTTTTTCCCTGGTTCCTTACCCTTCTACAACCCCAGATCCATTTATCACAAAAAAATCTTTCTCATCTTTCACAGCCCAGTTCAAAATCATTTCCTCTAAGTGAACTTAGTAAACTTCTTCAAATCAATTTTTTTTAATCTTGGTCTTCGTTGTTTTGACTTGTTTCAATTAAAGTTTTTACCATTTCCCCCTTTGATTCTTAATTACTAAGCTGACGATACATTATAACTTTTATTTTTGAATCTATTCCTGACTGTGCGTTAAATCTGGTGGATGTGCAAGCAAGGTTTTGAAAACATTTTTTAAAATGGGGGAGCTAGGCGTGCTGACAGTCTCCTGTAATTCCGCCATTCAGGAGGCTGAGGCAGGAATTGGGCTACAAAGTGAGTTCAAGGTCAGCCAGAAGTGCATAGCAAGACAATGTCTCAAAAAGGCAAAACTAATTAAATAAAAAATAAGTGAAAATAAAAATGGGAGGGCGCCTCCATGGCCCGCGTTGTGGACCGTGGGCCCTCAGGAGTGGTCGTCCTGGGCTGCAGCCCCGCAGCAGGATGAGAGCCTCTTCTCTCAGGAGGCCTCAGCAGGGTAACAGGCAGCTCTGGAGCCAGGGAGGCAGAGCGGCCCGCCTGTGTTGCTGCTGCCGCCTCCCGGCAGCGCGCGTCACTGCACAAGTGGCAGGCGACCTTGATGTCCCTGAAGGAGCTCTTCCCCTTCTCAGCTAGCAGCTGCTGAGGGACATTAGCTTTGCGCCGGACAGGGGGCGGGGCCCGAGCGCATCCCCGCGCTATGGTCCGTGCTGCTGGCCCCAGGGTGGTGTTTCACACCGTGGTCAACCGAGCCGTGCTCACCACATTGGCCAAGGTCGAGCTGCTGGACCTGGAGCCCGTCACCTTCCTGGCGCTGTTCGGGTTTCTGTATTCAGATGAAGTTCAAGTTGGTGCAGAAGCAGTCGTGAGCACTGCGTATGCTGTTAAGAAATGCGCTGCCCCAGCCTCGGAAGTACATCGTGTGGAATTTCTCACCAAACATCTTGCAGCGGAGAGTGCCTTTATGCTGCTTACTCAGGCTCCATTATCTGATGAACCGCCGCTTGCGAGTCTCTGTGTAGACAGCATGGACAAAAGCAGCTTGGGTGCAGTGTGAGCAGAAGGGTTCACTGATGTCCATATGGACACGCTCTGTGCACTTTTAGAAAGAGGCACACAGCATTCGAGACAGTCAGCTTTTTGGAGCTGTTGCCAACCAGGTAGAAGCCAAGTGTCAGAGACACCAATTGCTGTGACTTTTGGAAACCAACAGAAAGTTCTGGGAAAAGCACTTTCTTTAATCCGGCTGGCACCTGTGGCAAGTGAGGAGCGTGCAGCAGGTCCTGCTCCACCTGGCGGTTGTCAGATGGTGAAGCAGTGAACCTTTGTCTTCCTCTCACTGTCAGCCCTAACCCCAGCTGAGCTCATTGCCCCCGCAGCGCCGCCTGCCGGAAGGACGGAGGACTGCGGCCCCACAGCTTCCAGCAGGTGGAGAGCATCTGGGGTACAGCGGGACTGGAGATGGGTTCAGGCAAATATAAATGATCAAAAAGGGCTGAAGAGGCAAGCCCGGATAGATCAGTTACCGCGGGCGCAATTAGATGTTATCAAAGAGCCGTCCCTTTATCTGGTGGTTCTCACAGTTTCACGGTTACTAGAAGAATCGTCACAGGCGAGTGTGGCTTACACGAATCTCTCCCTGGTCTCACGCATTATCAAGTGAATATACAGATCATCGAATAGGAGAAAAACAGACCCTGGGGAAAAGTGATACTGGATGAAGTTTTGACGTGACTTCTAACACGCTCAGAGTCATGTTCAAAGGACCTGCAGAGACCCTGCCCAATGTGTGCTACCCAGTCGTGCGACACTCCAAGGTCCCCATTCCCAGCCTGGCACAAAAGGGCTGAAGAAAGTCATGCACGAGACCCCTGCTCCCAACAAGATTGTTTCCTCCTTCTTTAGGTCCCCTGGTAATAATGACGGTTCTTCAGTAAACATGGGCCAGTACCAGACATAGCATTGTGTTCAAAACTGAGCACTAAAATATATCTCAGTTAAATAGGACTTATACAGTCTAGACTCACACATACAAATAAGTGACCACAAAAAGTAGTTTGAGTGTCATGAATATATACGATTGTAATGTAAGAAACATTTCAGTTTCTTAGAAGACATAGAAAAATGTTTATTTAAATCTCTGCATGATTCATAGGCAGCCACGCCCTTTTTTAATCACCTTGAGAGAAAAGAGAGCTGGTTTTAATTCGTATTAAAAAATGTGGCTGGTTCAGCTACTTGCATCATTTTGTAGACCAGCTGACTCAAGGTCTGTCAGTACTTTTTTCAAACTGAAAGATTCTTATTATATGTAGCTAGTCTGGCTTCTTTATTTTTAACTTTTGAAGGTTAGGTGAGATAGGTCAGTATTTCTGCAGAATGTCTGTCAATTGCAGAATAAAATTGTCTTTATATTTGAGCTTTTAAAATATCTGCTTGCTAGCCTGGCATGGTGGCACACGCCTGTAAACCCAGCAGTTGGAAGGTTGAGGTAGGAGGATCTCTTCGAGTTTGAGGCCAGCCTTCACTGCAGAGTGAGGCAAAGGTCAGGTTGTACCACATAACGAGACCGTTTCAAAAAGAAATCTGCTTGTTAACATGTGGAATAATGGTATAAATAGGCCTAATAAATGCCCAAGAAAATGTTCAATGAGTTTACAGAAAAGGATGTCTTATAATAGTATAGTGATGCATTCCATGGTACAGTTTTCCAACTAAAAGTGGGTTTTATATGAATTCACAATTATGTGATATAAATGGAATCTCTAAAGGTATAACAGAAGACTGGATTCTTTCTTACTCAGCAGTATCACCACACCTAACTGTGTATGTGGGTGCTGCTGCTGAGCCCCAAGATGGAGCTAATGGTGGTGATTGATGATCATTTATACAAACACCACTTCAACATTGTGACTATCCTATGCAGCGAGAAATGGAGCACAGTTACTAACATTGCTAACAGCCACATTGAAATTATAAAGCTGTCCAACAGAATCACTCCTGCCAAAAACTATGCTTTCAGTCACACAGTTCTATTTGAGAAGTAAAATATTTTTAATATTGTTGAGTTCATTAGCATGAGTCACACATCTATATTTGGAGGAGGTTGGAAGAAGATATAGTAAAGTGACATTTATCTACAGTGATTTCTATTTAAAAATATACATTTTTCATCAAAAGTACTATTTCACTATATATTTTCAAAATGGTAGCAAGACGTTTTAATGACTGAGGTCTCTTGCAATTGAAGAACAGAGAAATTTTTCTGTCTCACGTGCCCCACGTCCTTATGGATATGATTCTCAGTTTACAGGAATATCTATGGAATGCATGTCTCTGATAAACTAAAGATTAACTAGTAAACACTCAGTAGTTTCCATTACAGAAGTTCTTCTGCCTTAAATATATGGTATGCCAGAGACAAATTAGTGGGAGGTATTGGGGTTTGAGGCATTTCGCATGCCTTCTGTGCTGTGCCTTCTGTAGCTGAATGTAGCTATAGAAGGTACGTGCAAGAAATAGAATGCTACTGACATGAGGAAATCACCTGGAGACTTAAAGAAATAAATGTATATTATCCTTTATTCAATGAAGTAAAATAAATAAAAATAAAAATAACTGTGTATGACTGTTCACTACAAGGAGCAATCCCAATATAAGGTAGGGACTTTTCAAAGTTGGTTTATAAACCAAATTTTCAACTTGCTTTTTATAGTTTCTCACTATAAACAATGTAGCATATCAATACAGGATGAAAATGACTAAAGAAACTAAAGATAGTGTACAAGAGTACACGGGAACTATTAATTCTGCTCCCTTATCCTAAACTGTTCTAAGAATCACACTAGAAAAGATATGAAGCTCAGTCATTACTTTACCAACTTGTGTCCACAATATGTGTCCATGGTCATATTCACTAGCGTTTACTATAGTTTTAAAACTATTTCTTGAGTTGGGTGCCTGTAATCCCAGCACTCAGGAGGCTGAGGCAGGAGGATGGCCATCAGTCTTAGGCTAATATGGGCTGCTGATTTAGTTACTTTTCACACACTGTTGAGAGAAAACATCTGGTGCCTAAAGTTAAGGAAGGAAAGGTTTATTTAGCTCACAGTTTGTGGAAGTTTCAGTCCATAATCAGCTGGCTCCAAGGCAGGGTGGAATGGCACAGGGGTAACAGTTCATGGCAGCATGGCAGCATAGACAGCAAACGCAAAAACAGCTAAAGGGAAAAAGGGGAGCAGCAAGACTCTTTCCCTCATTTGTATTTTATGCAGGCTACCTAGGGTGGGTGTAGTAATCACACCGCCAATCCCAAAACTGGACAGTGAACCAATGACAAACTCTAGATTCATCCACCTCCAAAAGGCCCAGCCCTTAGGACCACATGAGGCTTTGGGGCGACATCCAGACACAAACCATAACTACTACAGTGAATTTAAGGCCATCCTGAACTGCGTAGTGAAACATGGACCCTCCCCCCAAAAACAAACAAAAAACCCCCAAAAAGTCCCCAACTAGTTCTTGAATGTTAATGATTTCAGCACATCACTGGAGTTGAAACTGTTGTTCTGTTTGAAGTGAGTGTTTCTCTACCTGCAAGTGGAGCTTTTCCCTTTTGGCTGCCATGGTGATGGACTCTCAGACTCCAGCAGGACAGTTTCATGTGGCTGTGTCACCTAGGTAACAAGTGGCACAGACTGTGTTAATTAGACATATAATTTTCTTCTTTTTTAATGTTATTTGCAAAGGTACAATTTTCAGTTTTTAAATTTAAAATCAGAGTTTGCCTATTTTCTAAATTTTCCCATCTCAATTAGGTTTGAGATGTATAGAGGCACCATTTCTGGGTTTATATATGGAGCATGCTTACTTGGTGTGAGGACTGTAAGACTGGCACGACTTCTCCAAGAGTCTTGGCTCCTATCAGCAGCACTGCAGGGTTTGAGGCGGGCCCCTTGCGTCTGCAAATCATGTGCAGCAGGGGACAGATGCATAATATTCTGAAAGCTCATGCTCTCGGTAGTTGCACGTTCATGTTTCAAATGCACTTGGTAATATTTATGCAAGTATTTGTTCATGTAAGTAATGAATTTTTAATCTAACTAGAAATATTGCAAGTATATTGGGATACAATTTTTAATACTTCAAAGACTTTAATGTACATAGATAGACTTATATACTTCTCTGTTTTTCTCTGTTGAATTCTATGAGTAATTATTCAATAGATTGTTTTGCTATGTCGTAAGAAACAAATTGTCTCATTTTTTATGTCATTTGAATTTAATTCAGCTCAAGAGAGAGTTCTAGATATTCAGGGGCCCAGATAAAATCAGTCTTCTCTGGCCGTAGCAGTGAGGAACCCATTGTGTAATTGGGAGAGACTGACATGCGAGCACATGGCAGTGATGTGAGAACGACACTTACTGAGCAGCAGAGGGAGTGTGGCTACTCAGGGGAGACCCGCGGAGGTGCCTGACCTGAGCGCGATCCACTTGGAACTCCACGCCCCTGTGGCTTTCTGTAAAGCTGGATTTTGAAAGATGAATATAAGTTTTAATAAGTTACACCTGATTAAGCAGAATCAGCTGCCACTGAGCTTGGTTAAAAAGGAGGATGCTGTTTCAGCTATACCAAGCAACCAAAAACAATTTCAACTTTCAAAATCCTGGCACTCAAAAAGGAGAGAAGCAAGAAAAATGGTGTTAGTTTTTGAGCGCCTGCCTCACTGCGTCCCAGGAGAGGCTTCCATCATGCTTGCATCCTAGTGAGGGAGCCTGGGGACCATCACAAGTAAGGCCGCTCCTCCCCTATCACCTCCAAAGTCACCCACTGTTACCTGTTGTGCTCTTCAGGACTCAGCCGGGTCCCGTGGTGGCAGATCTGGGGCAACGTGGTCTTTGCAGTGGACAGTGGGTCGGGGCAGCCCCCTTGAGAGAGGACACTTGTGCCCAGACCTGAAGAAAAAGAAGGAGCCAGCGGG
>RJWM01022599.1:0-33182 GCA_004363535.1 Dasyprocta punctata
GATGTCCAAACCAAAGGCAAAGACTGGAGCTTCTCCAAGGAATGGAATGGAATTGTCCTTCCTCCTTCTCTTTATACCATCTTGGTGATGACCCACCGTAGGGCGGGTCTTCTACACCCTAGGGTGTAGAATTCCTAAGCTCTTTTAGTTAGGCCTCTAAATGTTTCAAGTTGACATAATCAATCAACCACTACAGTGGGGCTATGGGGAGAACTTCTCCACTGTTGGTGGGAGTGTAGACTGGCGCAGTCACTGTGGAAATCAGCGTGGGGATTCCTCAAAAAACTAGGATTGGAAGCTGGGCGTGGTGGCACACGCCTTTAATCCCAGCACTTGAGAGGCTGAGGTAAGAGGAGCCTTGTGAGTTTGAGGCCAGCTTGGGCTACAACATTTGAGCGCAAGGCTGGCCTGAGCTACATAGTCCGACCCTACCTCAAAAAAACCAAGGCTGGGAGTTTGGCTCAGTTGCTTAAGCACCTGGTCTGGCAGGTGCGAGGCTGTGAGTTTGATCCCCATTGCAACAAAAGAAAGAAAAAGGAAAAAAAAAAGCTAGTATTGGAAGTTTCATTTAATCTAGCTATTCCCCTTTTGGATATTTTTCCAGAAAAATTGAAAATGTCATGTCAGAGCAATATGTGTACACCCATGTTTACAGCAGCCCAATATGTAATAGCTAAATCTTGGAAACAACCAAAATGCCCATCATCTGCAGAATGAATGAAAAAGATGTGGCGTTTTTATACCATGGAATATTACTCAGTTATAAAAAAGGATATCTTGAGGCTTTAAATAGGTAAATGAAGGCAACTTGAGACTATACTCGTAAGTGAAATAAATCATTCTCACATTTGTAAACATCTTACTGTCTCCCTAGTGTAAAAAACAAGTGATAATAATAATAATAAACTGAAAGAGTAATATGATCCAAAACGTACAATATTGTAATAATGAAAAGGAAAGAAAGTGCTCAAAATTAAAGAACAACTGGGACAGGCGAAAGGAGAAATGGAAGAAAGGAAAAGATTATATGTAAGTAGGTATATACATATAAGTGTATGTGTAAGAGTGTAAGATAGATAACTGTATTATTAATTCTGTTAGTTTATCAAAAAGAGTAGTTTGTGTTGTCATTATTTCATTGTCTGATCATTTTTTATGCCTAGATCTTGTAACTTGAACAACTGCCTCTAAGATAATAATATGCAATATGTTAACTAGTGTTGATTTCTACTGGTTTTTTTTTTTTTTGAAATTCAGTATTATTTCTATCCTTTTTTATGTTTTGCTTTTTAAAATAAAATAAAAAGTAAGAAAACAAGAACACAAGGAAGGTACTCACAAAACAAAATCTGGGTTAAAGTAAGAGAAATTTTCTCCTTAGAATGAAAGCTTTAGGGCACATAAGTTTTTAGAATGCTGTGAACCATAACTGTCTTGTTTTTGTATGACCAATTGCTGAATAGATCCATGAATTTTGGAATTTGAGATATGGGAGCTGAATCACCTTCTTGGTATTTTGATTTTCATATTGTGAGCCATCAAGAATTGATAGTTTAAAAAATTGATAGTTTTTGAAAATTATATAAAGTTACTGGGCATGAGAACAGTTGTTCTTTAATCTTAATATTGAAAATCTGTAGGATTTGGTGACTGCATCTTCCAGAGTAGATGTCATGGATGTTTAGCGTGAATCAAATATTTGACAATCAGGGAATGATCATGATAAACATTGTTAATTATCTCCAGCAACAGGTACCTTCTGCCAAGAAAAAGGGTTGCATCTTAAAATCTTAGCAATTAACTGTCTGCTGTGTTTATTTGTGATCCCTGTGTGAATTGTGACTACTGCAGTATAATATCATGGCTCTGTGATCCTGTGGTGTCTCTTTTATCCACTTTTCCAGTGACTCTGGAAGCAGACTAAGTAAGACAAAAGTCACCAGATAACATCCAGAGATACTCATTGCAAAAGAATCTTTCTGGTCTTTTATGATGGGCAAGCATGTATTGCAATAAATTATAGCAATGAGGGGACTATTGATTTTTTTCTACAATAACCTGGCTAAATATTAAAATGATTAGTCTATTAAAATTTGAGTGTGATTTTTCTGCATTGTTAATCAATGTCTTTGTTATTTCTCTGTATTGTTCTCTGCAGCATCAAAATAATGATGCTGAAAAACCACCATTACCTCTTAGGTAAGTTTTGCTGACAGAATTGTGTTTTCTGGAAGAATGCAGCAACAGATGGCTTTTTGAGAGATTTCTGTATGTGCACCAATAATGGCCCCTATATCAAACCTGTTGCTTGACTTATAGTGACTATAAGAGACCATCAATTTTAGAAATGCATCTTAATTTCAGAGTTCTTAAAAATATTTTTAAGCTGATGAACTAACATATTCTCAAAAAATTTATTCCTGAATGGCACTTTCTTAAAAATTGTTTGACATTTCTCTAACAAAAGGAAGAAGTTGATAGTATAGAAAAAATGGAACTCAGTAAATTAACTCATTAAGAATATAATTTAAGGGAAATACAGAAGGTATTATGGAGTAGAGCTAATGAATAGCATTGCCTGGAGCAAAAAGGCCTCCAGCAGATGCAGGCTGGCAACAAATAAAAATGATCAATCAATCAAATGCTCATACAGACACACACACACACTGAAAATGAAAGCTTGCAAAGTATCAGACATTATACAAATGTTTTAAAAAAATTATAAAACACATATAAAAAGAAATGGAAGAACGCATTACAAAAATACACATCAATGAAACATGATTACAGTATATCTCTTGACTTTGTAATTGATATTTGCTTATGTAGAAAATAATGATTGCATTTATTTAAAATAAATCTATAATCATGTAGGAAAAATGGAAATGGACTGAATATTTGTGTAGGATGACAACAAGAGCAAAGCAGGAGGCAGTACAACCCCAGGCTTAGGTAATATTACAAAACTAAAATGATAAAAACTTTATGATGCTGACAGAAAAACTAACAGATGGATCAATGAAGCAGGATAGAAGATGCAAAAACAACCTCAGGAAGATTCAGTTATCTGATTTTTGTCAAAGATGCCAAAAATACAGACTAGAAGAAAGATAGCCCTTTTAACAGCAGTGCTGAGAAAATTGGCTGTCCACATTCAGATTTAATCTAACCTCATATCTCCCATCACGCACTAAACTAAAATTAATATGGATCAAAGATCAAAATGTAAAAACACAAATACTCAAACTGTTCGAAGATAAAATAGGTAAATCTTTTGAAGACATAGGCATAGGAAAACATTCTAAGCAGGATCAAGATTGAACAAGAAAGAAAATAACAAATTGCATCATATCAAATTAAAATATTTCTGCAAACCAAAAGAAACAATCGATAAACTCATAATTATACATATGTATATGAAATATTTTGTGTTAGCCTAGCCTGGTATCATATTCCTGCAATCTCAATATTCAAGAAGCTGAGGCATGAGGATCACAAATTTGAGGCCACCAAGGACTACATAGCAAGTTCATGGCCAAACTGTGATGTATTTTGTTTTACAAGATACATCAATTAATTTCCATGCTCTAAAATTTGTTTCAAAAATGCACCAAACTTTGGATTATTAGCAATAGTAAATGTTTACTCACAATTCATCCCACAATCATTGGAATCCAAGCTTAATAATCTTGTCTGCATTCTATATTGGAAGCAAGTTTAGGAAGTATATATACATTTCTTCTTCCTTTAGGCATTTGATTGAAGTAAATTACATACATTAGTTTTTGCTTTTTATTTGCTGTTGAAGTAAAGAAAACATTCTAGGATTAATTATGGTGCAATCTCTATGTTTTCATGAATAAAAATGAACAATACTGTAATAGAAAAAATTCTTTAATATTAATATGTTATTGATATCTTTAGAGTTTGTTATTTTTTCTAATAACAGTTTGAGGGCTAAATTGACTTAATATATTAATATTTATATATAGAAATGCATTATAAAGGAATAGTACAATATATGTATCATGTCATTTTATTTTTTTAAAAAATTGAATTAAACCATTCTGTATTCTCCTCTCAAACTTGTTATTTTATAGCTTAGGAGAGACATGGTTTGCAGCCATTTATGATGTTGCAGTCGTCTTTGATGCTGGATGATGAAATTCCTATAGGGAATGTACACATTTGCCTGGTGCCAACACGTTTTTGGTAGGTTGAACTTTTGTGTGATAATTGTTGCATTTAAAGCTATTGAGTTGTGCATAAAATAATCTTTCTCAATCTTGCTTCAAATTTATCTGAAGGCCATTAAAATAATCAGAAAATGTGAAGAAGAATTTTCAGAAGAGGAGATGTATATATTTTACATAGTTTAAAACATTAATGATACTAATAGTAATAACATTTCAAAAATAAAACTTTCGGGCTGTACATGGTGGTGCATTCCTGCAACCCCAGTACTGGGAGGCTGCGGTCAGAGCATTGCCTAGAGTTCAAGGCCTCCCTGGGCTATGTAATGGGATCCTGTCTCAGACACACACACACACACACACACACACACACACACACGCACGCACGCATGCGCTCACGCGTGCAAGCCAAAACGAAACAATCTTTGGAGTAGAGGTAAACCCTCCATGTCTCAGTCTCTGGCCAGCATCTGTGGAGACTTATTATGCATGAACATATCCTAAATGATCAAGATCCAGGAATAGCAGCCAGACACCCCGAAAGAAGCTGCCCAGGTCAAAATCTAAGGCTTTTGGAACGCATGTGAAATAGTGCATTCTGCCTTTGCCCTCCAGGTGGATGCTTTTCACTGACTTCTTTGCTTTTTCCCACCTCAATTTCTTTGCCTGACTTTATGTGGGTCTGTTTTCCAATGTACTTGCAAGCTCAATCCAAAGTCCAAGAAAACTGAGTTTTATTGAGGCCAAGATGCCATAAGCTTCGGCTTATGTACATGTTTCCCTGCTAAACATCTGCAGGGGTATATTATACATCTCTTAATTCTCTTTCATTATTTTGAAATTTAAGAGTCAGTGAACAAAATATTGAGTCTTTAAAAGTAGTCAGAAACAAGGATCCTTATCGTAGACCCAAATTAATTGAAATATAAGACAGTGACCTGAATTATTAATAAATTCAGATTGGATGATAAATCTTACAAATTTTCTTAATACAAATTCAGTAGAATTATAATGGTTTCTTTACATCAGTTGAACTTTCTACAACCCTGTTTGTGGAGTCTGTTTTGCTAGACACAGAACATGATGAAAGTAGAGAGGTACAGATGAGAGAACAGACTGAGTTACTGTGTCCTACTTTTTCACATAAATTTATTATTTGTTTGAATGGACGAGAACGAAGAAAATAAAGATCAGAAGTAATACAGAAAATAGAGCTCCTTAAATATGGAAAGAAGTGAAATACATATTGAATAAGCAATTGCAAAGGAGTTATAAAGAATTTTAAAAATGAGTATAAAAATGAGATTTCTCTATCTCTGTCTGTCTGTGTCTCTCTCTGTCCCTCTCTCTGACCATAACACCACATGAGTATGTACCTAGTTCACTTTCAATTTGGTAAGTAAGCTTTCATTGAAATGTAATCATGCCCACTTCTTTATATAATGTCCATAGCTACTTTGAAGCTACGATACAGAGTTAAACAGTTGCCACCAACAAATTTGGTCAACAAATTTAAAAATTTTTCACATGGCCATTGCTGCTCACCGCTAACTATAATGGAAATAAATTCTAAAGCAAGTTTTGTAATGATCAGTTTTCATTAAATAGTATAAAATTTCTTTACCAAAATTACCTGTATAACAGTATAATCTGGCCATTAGAGAGTTGAGCAGTCCCTTAAAAATTATCCAATGTCTCCATTTGGATTTATTTTGAGATTTAAAAATTTGTAACATTAAAAATTGTAAACATATGTAGATTACAATAATATGTCTCCTTATAGTTCATGTGCTTCCAGATTATTGTGAAATAAATGAAGAAAAAATATATCATGTAGTTGGTTAATATTTCACTATGCGTATTAATATAAGAGCATCTTTCCTAAAATGTAACCTTAACAATAGTATCACTCTAAAAATCTGTCTTATACCATCAAATGTCCAGACAGTGCTCAGTATTTTGTGGGTTTTTTTGTTTGGTTTTGTTTTGTTTTGCTTTTTTGTTTTTTGTCTTCTTGAGGCAGGGTCTGGCTATACAGTTCAGGTTGGCCTTGAGCTCACTTTGTAGCCCAGGCTAGTGTTAAACTTGCAACAATCCTCCTGCCTCAACCTCCTTGAGTGTTGGGATTACAGGCAGGCATCCCACCACAAATGGTCACTGCTCACTTTTCTATATAGCTAAATAAGGATAAAAAGGTAATTGTTATTTTTTGATTTGTTTCTGCATCACCATTTTTAGTTTCTTCCTTCATAATTTCATTTCTGAATTTTTTATTTATTAAACTTTCGTTGTTTTTGTTGAATTCCATCAGTAGATTCCAGTAGACATTATTAACATGTGTCTCATTTCGTTGTATTTCTCAAAAAGTAGTTATTAGATTTACAGTTTTTTATATAGATCATCAATATGTATAAATATATGTTAAAAATGATGTTTGTACACCTTTCAGAAACTACATATTTTCTGCTCATCTAACTTCTGGTAAAAGTATTTGCTACTGAGATTAGCTTATTGGAATTCCAAAACAGAAATATTGAAAATAATTTTGTTTTGTCTATTAGTGGAATATTCCTGTAATTTTCTTAACTCTGCTTTCATTACTATAGTTTAGAGTTTGATAGCAAAGATATGCTAAATCCCTGGATTTTTTTCCTTTTATTTATCATTCCTAATCATGGTTTTATATATTTATTTATTTCAATGCAATAAATATATTATCCCAAAGACTGTCAAATCATCTAGATTTGTTCCTGAAACTTAATCAAATTGATCCTTGAGGTTTTTTTTTTTTTTGTACTGGAAATTGAACTCAGGACTTCAGGCTTGCCAGGCAGGCATTACACCACTGAGCTAAATCCTGGTCCACCCATGAGTTCATTTGATTTGGCCCAAGCAGCCACTGTTGGTGCTGGATGCTTGACTCCTGCAAATCTGATTCCCATTCATCTTCTGTCCTATACAGAAGCTCGTTCTAAGAAACATTTTTCCTCTAAGGGTAATTTGTTTTTAGGGACCAAGTTGCAGTAAATCTGTTCATGGCTCCAGACGAGAGCATTATTTCTAGTTTTTTAGCTAAGGACTTAGAAAAGATGTATGTTTAAAAAGTTGAAATAATACTTCTAATTTAACTTCTAGATTACGTGAGTCCTAATTTATCTCATTTTCTCTACCTTTCAATCTCTATTATTCCACACTAAAAGTTTTAATTATTTGTTGCACACACCTAATTGTTTCATGTCTCACTACATAACATTTCCAAAATTGACTCCACTACATGTAATGCGGCTAGTTAAAGACCAACTATTACATAAATACAAACATTGTTTTGAATGCCTTTATCTTTATGGTGAATTGCTTTACAGTGTAAAATCAAATTATATGCTTTAATGTAATTTAGACTCTCTCACTGTACTGTTGTTATGTCACAGGTTTATAACTGTGCAGAATATTCCACACTTATCTTTGAGGGATACATTCAAGGCCTTCATTGGGTGGCTGAAATGTGAGATAGTACTTAGCTGTATGTGTATGTGTATGAGCATGTGTGTATGTATACAAATACATACATATATATATATATACACATACAAACATATATACACAT
Organism: Dasyprocta punctata; assembly: GCA_004363535.1. Lineage (NCBI taxonomy): Eukaryota > Metazoa > Chordata > Mammalia > Rodentia > Dasyproctidae > Dasyprocta > Dasyprocta punctata. The sequence continues at coordinate 7,798 of RJWM01022599.1, forward strand.
ATAGGTACATATATATAGTTCTTATACGGACATACACACAGTAAGTCTTAAGTTTATAAATTGGGCACAATAAAAGACTAACACGTAATAATATACACTTTATAATCAATTATAACAACATAATGAAAGTTATATGAGTGTGTTCTCACTTGTTTTTCAGTACTAGGGTCTGAACCCGGGGTCTTTGCACTGAGTTACATCCTGAATCTTATTTTATTTTATTTTTCTTAAATTTTGAGATGGATTTTGCTATGTTGCCCAGCCAGGTTCAAACTTACATTCCCCCTGCCTCCAACACTTGTTTTTTTTCTGTTGTTGTTGTTTGTTCGTTTGCTTTTTATTCCTCTCAAAATCTTATTGCAGTTTGTATCTTAGTAAAGTCAGCCTGAAATGATTTTTTTAGAGCTATTTCTACTTCTCACTTGAAGTTAGCACTTTACAGCTTCTCTTCGCTAAACCCAACTTGCCAACATCACTAATCATGAGTGTTGGGGGTATTGTGAAGCAAATAAGATTTACTTGAATTCAAACATTCAGACACTGTGACAGTTGATCTGATCACTGAGATGCCTACTAAGCGACCACCTGCTGAGTGTACAGTGTGAATAAGCTGGGTAAAGGAATGGTTCCCATATGCGGCAAGAGGGAGGGCAACAGAGTGAGATTTCATCTTGTTGCTCAGAATAGCGTGCAGTTTAAACCTTGTGAATTACTGATTTCTGAAATGTTCTATTTAATATTTTCAGACTGAAGTTGAATGCAGGTAAGAGAAACTTGAGAAAGTTAATCCCCAAAAGAGGTAGGATGCTGTAAATGGTTGAATTTGTTTCAATTGCAATTTCTAAAACTTGTTTCTCTTAGATTTAATTTTGTTTTATAGTCACGTATAATGTTTATGTGCTTTCATAGTCATACATATGATGTTACAAACTCTCCTATAAAGCTACGTTTTAATCTTGTCCTCTCTGATATATTCTCTTTACCTTATAAGCCAACATTTTAAAAAATATGATTATTCTTCTTTGGTATTTTAACAAGAAATGTATGTATGTATGTTGTAGTCAGGGTTTGCAAAGGAAACAATTTAATACAGGTGTTATAGATTAAAAACTGGTGGTCAATTTAACACCAGCTGAATTACAACAGCATGGTGCTGAGTGTAGATGGCCCACCTGAAGAAAGTTGTCAGCATATAGAAACATGGAGAAGAGTGAGGCATTGTGGGTTCTTCCAAGTGCTACTGTTTTGAGCCAATGGTTCTCCTGGAGGGGCTTGTCATGCTGGCTTCCCCCAAATGGATTCAGTCATTAATGTTGGAGGAGCTCTGGACCTTGTCAATAAGAGTGGCTGTGGTTCACTTTGGGGGAGCTCTGCTCCTCACAATGAGCATCGCTTCCTGGCTCCAGAGGGGAAGATGTGTGCTGGAGAAGCTTGTCATGCTGGGTTTCCTGACCTGTACTTGACTGTTCTCATCGTTGAAGGAGCTCAAGACCTCGTTGCTGCTGAAGATGGCTGTGGTACTTTTCAGGGGAGTTCTGGTTCTTATTTTGAGCTCCAATGTGAATCCTCGGCTCCAGTGTAGAACCCTCAACCTACTACACAGTTCCTTCACCCTGCGGGCATAGACTTTCTAGCTTCCACTGCTGACCTTTGGCCTCCCAGCACAGATCCATAAAATAGACTGGCATGAGCCCTTATTGTGGGCTCTTAGATTTCCAGTTGGATTTGTGGGACAGATTTTCCTGCACTTTCTTGTGTTGAACTCTGGGTGACCATCATAAAACATTATAAATTCTGTGTCCTGTATGCAGTTGTTCTCCCTGTAACCCCTGACTACAAAAACAGGAGACATAATTTATTGAATTATTTTATAGTAGTCACCCAAAGAGGCAAATTTAAAAAGAAAAAGGGCAGGAAATCTATCCATACACTAAGACCAAAAGAATCCAACTGAGGGCCTCGATCCCATGACAACATCCTGCATGAATCCAGCTGAAGACCTGGAGCCCATGGCAGTGCCCGCCATGAGTCCAACTGGAGGCATGGAGCCCATGATAATATCTCATGTGAGTCTCTTCCACGGATCTGTGCTGGGAGGGCCCAAAGTTCAGGGGTAGAAGCTAGAAAGTCTGTACCAGTGGAATGAAGGATCTGTATCAGTAGCATGAAGAATCTGCACTGGAGCCAGGAAGTGACTCTCAAGGTAAGAATAAGAGCTTTCCTGAAAAGTACCACAGTCATGCTTAGCCTGAGTTCCTCCCACGATGAGAATCGCCAAATTCATATCAGGAAGCCAGCAAGACCAGTCTTCTCTAGGAGACAGAGCTGCACACTGTCTTCCCCTCTGGAGCCAGGAAGAGATGCTCAAAGTAAGAATCAGAGCTCCCCCAAAGTGAACCACAGTCATTCTCAGTGACAACGAAGTCCTGTGTTGCTTTGTCAATGAGAACAGCTAAGTTCATATCAGGAAATAAGCTCAACAAGTTCCTGCAGGAGAACGAACTGCAACAGGAGAATCAGTGACACCAAACTTTTCCTCTCCAGTTCTCTTTTTATATTGGCAACAATCCTCAGATGGGCCATCCACAGCTAGTACTACACTGATTCATTTCATATGGGTGTCACAAATTGACCATCAGTTGTCAACTCAGCAAAATGTGTATGTGGGAGCTCTTTAGTGATTTTTAATTATCCTGAATCTTGTACATGTAGCTTAGAGATAGAGCCCTGGTTTGGCCTGCAAACTGGGATTGACATCTAGTACCACCAAACTAAACCAAACCAAACCAAACCAAACCAAACCAAACAAAACAAAACAAAAAAAACTCATATTGTTATACTGGTTTTCTTTTCTTGATAAAGTAGTTTAACTTTTTTTTAACTTCTTCCTTAGTTGCTCCAAAGATTTTTGTTTTTTAGACAATATCTTGCTATGTATGTAATTCAGGCTAGGCTTGAACTCACTATGTAGCCCAGATTGACCTTGAACCCATGATGAGCCTTTTGCTCAGTCTCCTGAGTGCTGGGATTACAGGTGTGTGCTACCATACCTGGCCTTCTAAGAATTTTAAGAGATCATTAAACTATTCCTTATTTATGAAGATTTGAGTTTTCACCAGGTTTTTGCTATTACAAATGAGTTCACAAAACATAGCCTGTGTACATGTCTTTTCATGGTTTTAACAGTGCATGCTTGGTAGAAATTCTGTAAGTGAAATTACTGGGCAAAAGAATAAATTTATGCAGACTTAAAAGGGTTCAAGAGATTAATGGAAGGAAGAGAAAGCGGATGCATAAAAAGGAGTTAAGATGCATTATGTACATGCATCAATTCCCCACTTAGAAATGTGAATATGTACTATATACATGTATTAATAAAAATTTATAGATTAATAAAAACATGCTAACCTTTGTGCTACACACTGCTTTCATTTATAGACTGTGCATTTAATTAAATATCTTTTATTTAATGTTAAACGTTTCAGTACTTGTTAGATTATATAAACATATGGTTCCTTTTAGCTGCATATTCTAAGTGGCTGTTAAAGTGAGTTTCTAGGATCATAGGAATGGGATTAAATTTTTCTCAAATATGTTCACAATAGATGTTTGTGTTCCAGTACTCATTCTTCTTTGCAGTTAATTTTGATTACTATCAAGAAGTTTCTACACTTGAATTTGGACCTGGAAAAAACTGTCGATCAATGGAAACATTTTTAAAAGTAGTATTATTAATTCTTTAAGACAAAAATTTTAATCAAAAGGAAAAGTCCCACCTCAGATTGCTATATTTGAGCTTCAGAAATGTGATAATTAACAAGAATCCATGCAGAATTTAACAGAGAGAAAGTGAATATTAAATAAAAACCCATGATGTCAATTCATACCATTCTAAACTAAGAATAAATGTTATCTCAACAATTTGATATCTAGTGTTTATATCCCTGCAAAGGAGTAATATCTTTGTACAATTTTAATGGAAGTTTCCCTATAGACAATACTACAGACTTGCTTAAATTCTTCCTGAGAGTAAAACCATAATAATACTATTAGTATAAAGATGTACTTTTCACAGTTAATTACTTAGCCATCCTTTGAAAGATGAAACTTGCTAAAATTTTAGCAGAATGGGAAGTATGATCTTCTCAATGGGTCTGTTAAGATGACATTGTAATAGATGTAATTTCTGTGAAAATCCAAAAGAAAATAAATATCTTAATAATGTAAAAGCACCTACTGTAATTATGTTCTTAGCATGACAGCAGAAACTCAAAGACTGGATGGAAAAGCCTAGAAAAGTCATAATAAAGTCATCTTATAATATGATTGACTCTGTGAAATAAATAGCCATTCTACTTTTTTTCTTGGAAGGTAAAGGAAGTAAAAGCACATTTCCTGGACATACTACTTGCTACCTTCTCAATTATATGTTCCTTCATAAGATGTGGACAGCAGAAGTGAGGTAGACATCTTCTCTCATGTTTATTGGCAGTTGCTACTAGCTAAGAAGTGAGACAGCAGTAATATTCCACTCTCTATTCAGCTTAACAATAGGGAGGAACTCAAAATTATCCATAACTCTTATGGATAAGGTCTGGAGATTATGTCTATGAGCTTCAATTAAGAATCTCACTGCATTATTTTTGAAATAGTTTTGTGAATGCCTTATTGCATGCATTGAAGTATTTCCTGCTTCATATAGCTAGGTGTGTTTCTGTTTATTCTGTCTGATGAATATTGGAAAACATGGAGTCCCTTTGTCATGGCGCATACTATGATAATGCACACAAAATAGCATGCTATTTGTTGAGCATGACTATATAACCAGTGCATTCATAAGTTATATCTTTTACATGCAAAAAATATTCTGAAGAAAAAGTTCTAATGAGGACCCATTTAAGAACTGGAACTTTAACTTTTACTGTATAAGGAAAAGACTACAAATGTGAAGGGATAGAAAAACAGAAAAAAGCAATGGATATAAATTAGAGGTAAAAATATGGGTACTGGCAGAATAATGCCCCCTCAAATGTGATACTGCTTTACTTAGCCAAAAGGGCTGTGCAGATTTGATTAGTCTGTAACTCTTAAGGTGAAAGATTATGCTGGATTTTCTGGGAAGTGGCAACTTAGTTACAAAGCAGGACCTTTACAGTGAGAGTGAAGTTTGAAAACTTCATTTTCTATCATGAAAGATAAAGGAAGATGACCATGAGCCAAAGATTCAGGTAACCTCCAAAAAAAGAAAAAAGAAAGAAAAAAAAAAAAAAACAGGAAAACCGAAGAAGACCAAAAAAACAGAAAAAAAAAATTACCAAAACCTTCACAAAAAAATCCTGCCTGGCCATACTTTTATTTTTGCCCAGTGAACTCATTTTTTATTTTTCACCTTCAGAACTGTAAGTTAAGTTTATGTTATAATCCACTAAATTTATGTTACTTTGTCAAACAACAGTAAGAAACTAATATGGAATCATGTTTTTTACTCAAACTTTTGACTTTGTTACTGCAGTATAATACAAAAAAAAAAAAAAAAAAGAGCATGGAGAAGGGAAGTAAAAAGACTTAAGTACATGAGGTGCATGTACTAACTTTCTATAGTGCATGAAATCATTATGTACCGCAAACATGTACTAATGAAAATTTTATAACTACAAATTGAACATAACTTTAACCTTAGTAAAAGGAACAGGAAATTTAACCCAAAAGATCCATACTCACTCATTATATCAACATATGGCCCAATAGATAGCTTTTCTATTTTTGCCCTCAATAGAAATGGAATTATACAATATGTCATCTTTTGTTATGACCTTTCATTTATTATTATATTAGTAATATAATCAATATTTATCTTTGTAGTTTCTTGTTGACTGTTCTATGTTTTATATCCTTTGGTGAATATTCCAAAGTTCTTAAATCAATTTTGCTATTGATAAGCATGTAATATTTTCTTTCACAGAAAATGTTATTATGAACCTTCCAATCTGTGTGTTTTGGGGGGTTATGCAATTACCTATGTTAAGTATCTGTTCAGTGGAATATTCTGAAGTGAAAACATAGTAAGAAAATATGTGCATACATTCAAATTTATTAAATTTTTCCAGTTATAGTTTAAAGATATAAGAAGTCTTGTTTCTTTGATATCCTCCCATTTAGAAGACAGATATAGTATGTCCCATTCCCTTGAGTCTGGCAGGTTATATGTCTTCTTAGAAGAACAGAAAATGTCAGAATGATGATACATATTTTTCTCCTCTATGGCCTTAAAACTCTTGCGCTTACTACATGTTCTAGAAGTGCTTATTAACAATTTCATTCTCTTTGAAAAACAGTCATAATGATATGAGACCAGGGATCAAGACATATGGAGAAACCACAAGTAAGCCACACCTTGTATTCTCTCACTTCCAAATACACCCTCTTACACTTCCAGCTTCTGCCATAAATTGGTGTAGCATAAGAACCTCACTAGCTCCATCCTTTTAGACTTTCCAGTCTCCAAAACTGTGAGTCATAATAAAAATCTTTCTTTGTAAACTACCCAGCCTCTGGTATTTTATTGCAGCAACAGAAAACTAAGTCAACTACTGATTATAATATTTTTTACATGTTCATACATGTTAGAAATATATTTCCATGTTGTAATCATATAAGGAATAACAGAATTTTTAATGGATTAGATAAAGTGGGAATAATGTGTATGTAAGATTATCTTGGAATGTTCCTATACTTGGGTTTGCTTCAGTTTATTCAACATAAGGATGACTAGGTTAAAAGTTCTGATATTTTTTAAGACTACCTTTATGAACTCACAAAATATAGTCCCACATTTCCAGCATCTAATCAACTATGGACACACTAGAACAAAGGGTTGAAAGAACTCAGTCACCCACAAAATAAGCAGGAAAAAATAAGCAATTTCAAAGTGATTATATGTTTATCATGTTCATTAACACATTATGTCATTAATAAAATACTCATGTGGATTCAATTTCACCATATTCCCTGCCAAAATATTCTTATAAGAGCTTGTTTGGTCTAGATTTCCTATTTCTCTGGAAGAAATTTCCATTTGAAATTTTTCTCTGAAAATGTATGTTCAACATTATACAAATTCTCACAGCCAGTTTGCTTTTTGTCTTTACATTTCATGGAAGAAACTTCAGAGAAATAATTGTTTGCAATAAATTTTGAATTTACAGAGTCATGAAAAATGGTGATGAAAGTGAACTCTTTGATTTAATTAATTTGTGTCAAAAATGTTAGATCCAAAGTGACTGTTGGTCCTTTCCTCTGAAGAGACTTTACCAGATGTACATAAACTATAGAATTCTGCATATATAATTCATCATGACATATTGCAGATTCAGTACTCTGTCAATATGAAAAGGCCCAGAATCTCTTAAAGCTCTTGAAATTCTTATGGTTGATTCAATAGTTACACTAGTTTCACCTCAGTAATCAAACCTGAACTGTCAAGTGTTTTCCAGTTCCAAACTCTGCTCTATATTTTGTAGTTGCAATGTCTTTTTGAAAATAGTCATCTTTTTTCATCCCGATTAAAAATACAGTGTGCTAGAAAATGTCTGAATATATTTTGGGTTTAAATTGTTCATGCTTTTTCTTTCTTTTAAAAATCTACTCATAGCCGGGCGTGGTGGCACACGCCTTTAATCCCAGCACTCGGGAGGCTGAGGTAGGCGGAGCGTTGTGAGTTCGAGGCCGGCTTGGGCTACAACGCAAGCGCAAGGCCGGCCTGAGCTACATAGTGCGACCCTGCCTCAAAAAACCAGGGCCGGGTGTTTGGCTCAGTGCCTTAAGCGCCTGCCCTGGCAGGCGCGAGGTTGTGAGTTCAATCCCCGGTGCCGCAAAAAAAAAAAAAAAAAAAAAAAAAAGTAATAAAAGTAAATAAAAATAAAAAAATAAAAATCTACTCGTCACAGTGTCAAAAGGTCAACAAATGTAATACATATCTCGATTTCATAGTTTTGGTAGGTACATCAAAATGTAGTAAATATACAGAGTTACCCAATATATTATTTACTCTAAATAAAAGTTCTGGAGAATGATGACATGGAGAAATTTTACATTCCTTTTTCATCACTTAAAAGTGCTTGAATGCATATGAGCAAAGATAATAGAGCCTGCAATGTATTCGACGATTAGGAACTTCCTCTCTTTTGGTAGCATACAGAAAGTATCAGAAGGACAGTTGCAGATAATTTCTGAAATGAACTTCTCCATTTCTAACCACTTTATGACTAAAGACACATTCAGGTTGATTGAAAAGCAAGTGACATCAGTAATGTGTAGTGCTTTGTGAGCTAATGAAGTAATGAATGAATTTAAAATGATAAATGTATTTACCTGGGACATAGCTCAGTGACAGAGTGAGTGCATGCTTTGCATCCATGAGGGTCTGGGGATTGCAAAAAAATAAAAATGAAAAGAAGAAAGAAAGAGAGAGAGAAAAAGAGAGAGAGAAAGAAAAAGAGAAAGAAAGAAAGAAAGAGAAATAAAGAAAGAAAGAAAGAAAGGAAGGAAGGAAGGAAGGAAGGAAGGAAGGAAGGGAGAGGACAGATTAATATAAACGTCAAACTTATTCCATTACTTTTTCTACTTGTAGAGTGTTACTGGAATTGATGGTATATTTACTGCTATTCATCACTTCTACTACTTGTGCGGTTCTGTTATCCTTTGCCTGTTACCGAGACGCACAATATGTGAAATCCGTTTTAACGTACATACATAATATCTGAGTCTGCTTCTGGGTGCATCCTTGTGAATACGTTTTTATGGTTCTAGGTCTCCCCAGTTTCCTCCTGCTAAATGCAAATACACAATGTGTTCCTGTTTTTCTGGCCCCTTAGAGTATCATTACCCATATTTATAGTATTATTACTATAAATAGTCTTCAAAGCAGGAAAAAAACATTTAATCTAAAATTACATTGAAATTTACTTTTTAGAGATAGGTCTCTATTTTGTGGCAGCATATTGATTATTAACTCATCTAGAAGAAGATACCATTCACTTAATTCACTTGTGCTAGACACTAGGGAATAAAGAGAGAGTTCCTCTCCTTTTTGTTTCTGCATAACACAGAGTCTCCTGATTTTTTACAAAATGCAAAGGTGCATGTGCCAGGAAAACAAGCAAAACTAATTCTGAAACACTTAGTTGTCCTTATGGTATAATTGATTTTCACCTCTTGTAGATCCCTACCCACTATTATTATCTATTATTATATAAGAAATTGAAAATATCCTTCTCACTATAACATAACAAAGATATTTTAATTAAAATGTTGAAAAATCAATAACTTTAATGTCCTCTTTGCTGGTATTTTGGTTTTTAAAATGAGATTTTTCTACTACATGCACACAAATTGGGAGAAGAAGTATATCAAAAGCAGATGAAGGTCACTCTTTCTCTCATGTAGTTTTCCTTTTAGAGTTTTAGACTCCATGAATTTGAACTCTGAATTAAGTACTAAGCCTTTAGTTAAATCCTGAACTACATATTTCTTTTTCTCTAGCTTCTGTCTTTCACAAGTATATGAATAATTTTATACTCTCCTCAATAGTTCAAGGTTCAAACAGAACTCCCTCTACTTCAGTGTTTTGGAAGGTAATCATGAAGAAAATCTTGTTAAAATACTTTTAATCAACTTTTAACTGACAGAATGAAATATTGTCAATAAAAAATGTAAATTTTGCACTCTCTCTCTCTCTCTCTCTCTACATATATATATATATATATATATATATGTATATGTATGTATTCCTCAGACTTTTTTTCATTGCAAGTGACATTAATCTATTTCAAAACAATTTCCGACTAAATGGAAATTATTGGTCTTTCATAATTAGGAAGCGTAAGGGTATATCCTAGTAAAAGTTTTTTTAAAAAGGCCTTGTTGTCTCCAGGAGAGTTTCTTCTTTTCTTCACACTAGTGTTTGTCTATACGGAAATCCATTTATCTTCTACTCATGACTAGAACAAGTACTGCTAAGCATGAAGAAAGAAGAAGAAATAGTTAATGTTATTTGTACAATAAGAGATAAAAAGTTTTGTAGCGGTGCATGTGCATTCATGAGGAGGGAAGAAATAAGAGACAGAGACAGACAGAGACAGACAGAAAGAGAAAGGGGAGGTTGCAATAAAGTTTGACTTGCTGAATTATCACAGTTACCCCTGGATAAAGTATTATCAGTCCAGCCTAGTTCACTGTGCAAGAAGTGTTACACAAAATGAATGGCAAGCTTTTAGGCAAAAATAAATAATGGCACCATAAAGTAATTATGACAAAGTTAGAATAAACAAGCATTGATTAACCTTTAAATTAAGAAGTACATCTGTGCAGGAGAACATTTTTGACTTGCTGTGATGAAGGTGATTTTGCCAGGCAAACACAAAAGGGGGATTATTTTGGAGTAAAGCAGCCTAAGCAAAGAACTTTGAGGTTGAAAAATCATGATAGGTCTATATTTCAGTACAACTTATTATTTAAAACATTCCAAGGTATTTTTAGAGTTTTGATTTTTTAATATTATGATTTGTGTCAAAATGGAAACGTTTTATTTGAAACAGCAAATATCAATAGGACTTTATATGTAGTGAAGTTCATTTTAGAACTGTGATATATGAATGTGAAAATGTGAGTATATTATTTTGTATGGCACATGATATTTTCCTTAGATAGAATATACAAAAAATATTAAAGTAACCTTAAGATTTCCTCAAAGTAAATTATTTTTAAATGTGATTAAATACATTGGCATATATGTTATTTTAAAAAGAAAGTGAAAGAGGAAGAAACATACAAAACATGAATGATATCTTTCTTGACAGAGGAAACCAATTTTAAATATTGATTTTTTAAACAGCATCTCTAAATAAACTCAGTTGAAAGAGGAAATTGAAAAGCTTAGAGATAGTTTACATGAAAGCATGATGTAAAATTCATGTTATTGAAGCAAATATCAAATATCACAAACAACCCAGGCAAATAGAGGCAAAGAGATATCTCCTCTGAGCAAAGAAGAAACAAATTTAGTGATATCTTCAGAGGATTTTTCTACTAAATCTTTAGTACTTCACTAATGCAAAATAATGCTAGATCCCAGATCTACTACAAACTTGACAGTTGTGTTTATTATAGCTGTCATATACTCTTTGAAGGTATTGAATTATTATCAAAATTTTTAAAACAGCTTTAAAATAAGGTGCTAGGTGAGTAAGAGAAAATTTGGAGAATATAAGTCCTTTTCTAAACCTATTACGTAGACTTATCACCTCCAAAACTACAAAGAGGTCCGATTATCAGAATAGACTTTGTTATATATTTCACCCACTGATTTTGTTGTTGTTATTTTGGTTGGTCTTGCCTTGGTCATTTTACAAAAGTGTTCATTATTTTAAAAAGATTTTCATGACTGGCACAGTTAAGCTAATATGATATGATTCACCTGAAAGAGATGTAAAGAACTGAACATGCAAGTAGAGGTAGAAGTTCTGTTTCAAAATAGTCTTGTCCTCTGTGGGTGCTAGTGTTACCAAAACAAAACAAAACAAAAAAAGAGAGAGAAATACTGTTAGTATATTTATGGCCCCAAATTTCATACAGCAAACACTCACTGCTGATATGATAGGTAGTTTGGACTGTGGGTTTCACTTAGGTCATAGAGGTGGAGCCCTGAGTGGCAGGTGCGCCTGATCAGAAAGCACAGAAGAACGATGCTTTCTTCCTGTCTACCACGAGAAGACATGAAGTAAATGACTGTAAGAAATCATTTTCTATTTTTAAAACCTGTTGGTCTATGGCACTGTGTCATAGCAACACAAAATGACGTAAGGCATGTGCTAACCTAGACAGGTTTTTGTTTATTTATGTAGTTTTTAAAGAAAGCCCATGTCATGACCAGACTTATTTTGGAGGTAGAATGCTAATGGCATTGAGGAAAAGGGAGGTAACAGTAAAAAAGCCATAGGAGAAGGTCAATGTTACTCAAAGAGAACTTTCTCTGAAAGTCCCACCAGGGTTTAATGAACGTGATGAACACTTGAGATAGCCGTAAGTAATTTGCAAGGGTCATAGAGAGCTTTGTAGAAAGGATTAGATGGACTTTCATGATTCCAGAAATATTTGTAAACATGAGCTATGTGGCAGACTTCTTTTTACACGACAGAGATGCAAAAATTTAAAAAAAATGTTATTTGGTTTGTTTTCAGATAGTTAATGTTAGCAGAGGGTCTAGAATGCAGCCATGATCGTTCATTTGTTTGTTTCTGACATTACACTGCCTTGAGCTGATGCAAGCCCATAGTTAATTCTTAAAGTGATGAAGAGTTCATATTTGTTTGTTTGTTTGTTTGTTTTTGTGGTGCTGAGGATCTAACTCAGGGCTTTGTACATGCAAGGCAAGAACTCTATTACTGAGTCACATCCCCAGCCTGAAGAGCTCAAATCTAGCATTTTTCTGGTGCAGTTCTGTCTTCATGGAGGATAAGATTTTTGCAGGTTTTACCCTAACACTTTTGAGTAAAATGGATGTAGATATTCAACTGAATTTTCATATTTCATTTAAAAGCCTGATCCTATAAATGATTGACATTAAAAAGTACAAATCTTTATCACCTAATTCTTTCTTTAAAGATTGTAGAAAGAATTATTTACAGATGAAACAAAGAGGTGGAATTTCTGAAAGACTATACTTGGCATATGTACATTTTTACAATAAAAATTGCATAAAAAAATCCAACTGTTCTCCATAAATATAGACAATACAGTAGCAACAGTTTGTATTTCAGAGTTTTCAGATATATTTCAGACTTTAAATTCTTGAATATGTGTAATGAGATATTTTGTGGATATCACAAATTCATTTTTATATCATGTATACTTTGTGCACATAGCATAAAGATAATTTTATACAAAGACTTTGCTGTTCTGTGTTATGCCAGAAATCTGTCAAATGAGATCATGAATCAAACTCTTCACTAATGGGAACACGTTTGTCTAAAAAGTTTTCAGAATTTTAAGCATTGTGAGTTTTAAATTTTCAGATCAGGGATGCTTAACCAGTATTATCCATGTTGGAATAAACACTGGTGTGGAGCTTCACCCACCTTGAACCACCATGTCACACTGGACTTGCCCTTTGTTTGATATCACTTCGTAAGGGGATGTATTTCTGTGGTTTGAGTTTGATGTATATGTCTCTGTTTTGCATAAATGACTATGTCATGCATTTTGCAAGCATTTTAGACCCCACAAAGAAAAAGCTGGGTCATTCAGGAAGCAGCCAGAAAAGAGTAGTGGGAGCACAGGACTCCAGTAGCAGCTGACTAGACTCACTGGCAATGGGGAAACCAAAGCATCAATAGAGACGCACCCTCTGAATGCTCTCTTTCCTTTTATAGCAAGAAAACACTGTACTGTGGGAGCATGAGGTGCATGTTATGTGTTCTCTGTGACATGAAATTGTGTGTTCACCTCTGCTCTAGGGCCACTTATCTGCCTTTTAACCTTGGCCTCCCAACTGATCACTCAGTGAAAAGTAGCACAGTTTACATTTGATTATCATTCATTTAATTTATTTGACGATTGTTTTCTAATTTCTCTGTGCATTTTTCTCTTTAAAAAAAAGATAAAGTAGTTCATAGTCTACTGGATTTGATATAGTGGAGTAGAATTCATAGTTAAGTTCTAGTGTGTATTAAAAAATCATAAAAGGTTAATTATTTTTGTTTCTATTCTTATAGAGAGAAACATTCCTGAAATAATGGTGGAAGTTTGTTAGAAGAAAATATATATGTTAGTGTGTTAGCTGAAGCTTTCAGATACTAGTAAATTAAATTCTAACTTTAATAATACTTAGATACAATCTTTGGAAAGTGGTTTGTTCTCAGTTTCTGTATATGTAAAGGGAATATAATTGGTAATGACCTCATTTATTTATTATGAAAATAAAAGTAATGATCACAATGAAATGCCTTGATTTTGTGTTTACCACAAATTAATGATTAAATATATTTTAATTACTATTATATGTTCTCTGCTGCAATTCTTTAAGCTTTCTATATTTTCTCAATGCTTTGTACCACTATCACACCGACAAGAAGAGGAATTGCAAGGGCCATATAGCGTGCGTAAGCATGGGTATATAGTGTGATTTTGGATAGGAATATTTATCGACAAGCCAGTCAGTGTAGAAAAGTTCAAAGTCTACATGGTCTCACACACAAAAATCACCCTTAATGAGACCTGTATAAACAATGCACACATACTTTAAATCCAAGGAAAGTTTAGCTCAAATAGAGAAAATTATTTTTACTAATTATAAAAATGGCATTGTACATGGGACTCTCTGATATATGGACAACTTCAGTAATCCCTTCAGGCTCGCTCTAATTTGATTTATCTAAATAAACTCCAGGGTAGTCATTTAGAAAGAGTCAAATGCAAGGATGAATGATTTACTGTACTTTCTTTTTGTTTGTGGTAATAAGTTCATGATCATATCTAATTTAATTTAATCTTTATGACCGCTCAAGTTAAATTTTAGGTGCTAATTAGAGGTGAATAATATTAACTTTTAACCTTAGAAAAATGTCTATATTCTCAGGACCTTTGGTTTTCAATAAAATCACTTTTGCTTTAAATTCAAATTATTTAATTCTAACTCATTTTGACCTTTTGCACTCAAATCATATTTTAGCTTTTTAATCAATTTTGTTCCTGTCTTTTGAATCCTGAAATATAGTTATGATAAAAATAAATTAACTTTTGTTAAAACAACTCTTTCTAATTCTGACAACTAATTAATGATCAAATAGACCAGGAAGGATATATCCTATGCCAAATAATGCAAAACTATGTCATGCACATGTTTAAAGTTGGCACAATTAAATTCTTTTCTCATTAGCTTCTTTGACAGGGTAGTGAGTAGTTAGATCACATTCCATCAAATCAAGCTGACCATCAGTAAGCAGCTTTCTCAAATTCTGAGTGGGTGGTGAAGTTTTGGTATTGAAGGAAGTGAAATACTTCTCAAGTCACAATGAATTGAAAGTGAAAGTGTTTTCCAAGTGGTCTCTAACGCAGAAGCCACTCAGTTGTAAGTTTAATATGAAGTATAAATACTAAAGCCCAAATCAATACAAAAGAAAGCAATAACCTGTAGCAATCATAGCACCAGCTTACTTTCCTCCAGAGAAAAGGACTAAAAAAAACTTAAATTTCCAGTATATATACAGTACATTCTCTTTAATATTGCCGCTCATTGAATTTCAGATACTGACATATCTGAGATAAATTCAACAAAATAATTTTCATATTAAAAGAATTTTACCTACATGAACTCTTGTCTAGTTCCCATGCATAAATATATCTCTGTCTAGCCATCTCTGTATAGGTAAGTAGATAGGTGGACAGGTAGGTAGATAGATAGATAGATAGATAGATAGATAGATAGACAGACAGATAGACAGATAGATAGATAGGCAGGTAGGTATCAATAATGTCCTTGTTGCATCCAAGGGAACCAGCATGGCCCCCTGCTCTGGGGCATGGGAGGAGCACTGCTGCCCTACTTTGGGGGCAGCTATCTGGTACTGGCCAACAAATAACTAGAGATACAAAATCTAAGGAAAGGAAGACACTTTATCCTACAGTTTATTGGAAAAGAGAAGGGGACAGGAGAGACAGTCACCCTAGTAAAACAGGAGGGGGCTCCAGAAAGACGCAGGACAGGAGGGCCCATTGTTCTCAGCTGCTTTTTATTGGGTGTTAGGGCCTTCCCCCTACCTAGAATTTGCCACAGTCTGATTAGCTATTTTAGGCCCTAAGGTCCCATCTAGGTATCATTCTCTACGTGCAAAGTCCTATGTGAACTTCATTTGATTCCCCTTGTCCTGTCAGAACACCTTATGGGTTACTTAAGAGGACTTTACATACTAGTTCAAGTAAGCAATTAAGTGAACAGAAACAGGGAGAAAATGTCGTCCTTTGACTGGCTGGCCCTGGTCTCCTTTGTAAAGTGGTGAGAAATGGGTAGCCTGAATTGGTTAGGTCCCTGCTTGGTTTGGCAGCTTTTTCTTGTCTTGTTAATTGCTTGCCCCAGTGAAGCTTTAACTCTTTCTTGTCAGGATTAGCCAAAAAGCTTACTGAGGCTTTCATCCTATTATTTCCCTGCCTGTCTATTTTCACTACATCTATATCTCTATATATTTATCTGCCCACATTTTCTTCAGCTAATTTTAGCTTGGAGAGTCCTCGTGTTAGGTCTTTACATAATGCATTACAATCTAAGTACACAGATAAATTAAGAGTATAATTTTGTAGCGGGATATGATAGCATATTCTTATAATCGTGACACTCTTGGAAGTTTAGGCAAAAGGATCACAGGTTTGAACTAGCCTAGGCAACATAGTAATTTATCAAAAGACTGTCTTAAAATAACATTTAACAAAGGAGGGAGTGGTAGGGTGGGGAGCTCAAGATGAATATCCTTGATTCAATATTCTATACCAGAAATAAATTGCATAATCTTATAAAAATTCATCTTAGTCAATTACAGAAATCAAATTTCAGTGATTAGAGACAGTCAAATGTTCAAACTGTGTTCAAATAAGGCAACTGCTGACCTGTAACTAATTAGACTGTCTCTATACATCACTTCCCTTTTTTATTTCCATTTTCCAGTCCATAACTGTCTACCCATGTTGCAGACCCAGTGACATTTGAATCTAGTCTGGTTTTGATGGATGACCAATTCACAAATTGTTCTTTGCTTAATTAAACTCAATTAAGTTTAATTTGTCTGAAGATTTTCTTTTGCGTATATGTATCATCTACCTACAGTGACTAAATTCAGGTTAAAATTCAGATTGTTTCTTTAGATTGGAACTCGGTTAAATTTTATATTTGTATAAATGGAACAAAGTTTTATCTCATTTTGATTCTGATTCATAGCTATGAGATAGTTAGGTCTTCAGTCTTACAGATAAACTTTGTTGTATCTGGAAGGTAATACAGGTTAGTTACTCACCCACCCTAAGTATCAGAACCTATATATTTTTTTTACATAAGGGTAAAAGGCTCCACTCTGCACCACTTGTCCCTTCTTAATGCTATTTGGTTAGAATGTCATGTTTAATGATACATCAGGCATCGATGATAGCAAGTAATATGAAATAATTTTTTCACTTACTAATCTTAATATTAAATTGTGTTCTCCAACTCTTAATAACTGGAATATTTATTGTATTTCTGTCTTGAAAATAAAATACAATCAAAGTCAAGTCTAGTTTATTAGAAATGCTTTGGACTGCATAGTAGTGAACAGCTGTGCGAACCTAGAAACAGATTGCTGTTTATTTCCCTACAAGTTATAAAGTGCCCAGAGGTGCAAGCAGAATGATTTTGTTTTATCTCCTCTTAACTCTCCCTTCACAGGATGGAGATTTTGCATTTGTGGATCTCTGCAGTCCTTCATCAGGTCTTACTTGAACAAGCTCTAGTTATTGCATAACAAATGAAAAATCTCGAAGGCACCAATTTTACTTATTTAAATTATCTTAAATGTGTGTTAGGAATTTGATCTAGAATCTTGGTTCAATTTTTTGGCTCTATTCTTTTTTAATGGAGTATAGCTATACAATTAACACGATTTTATTCTCACGTTCTTTATCCTATAATTTCTTCTCATTAAAAAGAAACAAAGGACTTTAAGGATAGCTATTAATTATGGCTTTTCTCATGCTCAGTGTATGCTTCTTTGTAGTAGGCACTTCAGCAAAGACCTGTAGTTGCAAGCCTCTGTTATAATTTTCCCAGTTCATTCTCTCATCACATTCTTAATTTATAAATCTTAGCATCTTAATCTTTGAAGGAAGGTGAACTACACAGTATTCCTATACAATATTACTACAATTTCATTTATATATGAGATTCATGGAGGTAAAATTTTAGTTTTTCTAAACTTCTGTAATATACTTATATACTCCTGTTCTCTAGTTCGATTGCTTCTTAACCTAACCTTTCAAATAATGCAGTTGACCTATTTTATTTTCTTTTATATTCATGTATCTTTGAAGGAATTTAAGTAGTCAACTTTGTTACCTTAGTCTGCTGATAAAGTCTCTTTGTGCTTCAACCATTTTTTTCTGCAAAATCAACCTCTCCTTGAATCCTAGGTGGTGCTTCTCCTTGGTTACTCTATCTCTGTAGCAAGTCTCACCATTTGAAGTCGCATCAATAACATGCTCTCACTAGGCAAGATCCTGCAATGATAGGGAAGAGCAAGATCCCAAAGGTTTACCTCGTTAGTCATTTTCTTTGACCTGGGCCTACATTACCTTGGAAGGTAATTTAACTGCTATATTCATTGGATAAGAATTTTATAAAAAAAAATTAAGGTCTGAACTAAAAAATGCAAATGTTTATACTTTTTTAAAAAAAAATGTTGGAACGTCCTGAAACAAGCTGTAATTTTTTTAAATGTGACAACTTGACAGCAATTGTAATAATGCTTACTAATTCATTCATTCTTTGTGTTGTATTTTGACATTTCCTGACTGATAAAGAATTAAACAATTAAAACTGGTTGAAAAGGTAAGATAATTTACTGATAAAGGTATTTGTCAGTAAAAGCTTTGGGGAGATAAGAATAAATTGCAAATACATTATGATAAATGTTATAAATAAATTATTCTATTATCATTGTCATTTGAGTGACAATTTACATAGTTCAACTAATGACTTCAAATGTTGTTTATTTCAATTTCATCTTGTAAACATTCCTCTTGTTGATTTTAATGAATGCTATTTACTTTCAAGTGATAACATTTAAAATCTACTTTATACATTTCATTAGCTACTATAAATCAACTAGTGATAAAATTGATTAAAGAATGTGAACTTTTTAGCTAATAGTAATTTCTTACAAAGTCTACAAATAGTGTGAATTTACAAAATGCATTTTTAGATATAAAATTTATTACTAATTTGATGGCATTAACACATCTGTATGTCTGCTTTTTAAATCATATGGGCACTATGTAATAAAAAAGGTTAAAACTAAATACCTTTTCTTCCAGAATACTCAGAGAACCATTGTGAATATATTGAAAACAATCATACAAATTGTAGTTTAATTATATATTTGAAAGGATTTAAAAAATCAAATAGTAAATATAATATGTAGTATTATACTGCTTATATATCATAGAAGATTTTTAAATATAAATGACATTTATTTAACTCAGTGAAAAAGCTGAAGAATTATAGATTACCTCATTTACTGTTTATGTAGGGTGGTACATCTTTTAGTGTTGTGTTATTTATAAATAAACCTTTAATAGAATTTATTATCAAGAAAATTACACTATATTTTCTTTTTTGATAACATGCATAAATTTACACTTGTCCTGTGAGGTTAAGGGACATTAGAAGTCTAACAGTCAATCTGTAAGTAAATTGGCTGGTTTTGTTATATCATCTTATAGCATTTTAAAATTTTCCTTGGCCTAGTATTTTATTCTGGATTTTGGACAGAAATACATTTCATAATTTAAAAAGGTAAATAAATAAGTTTATGTAGTCAGGTTCATAAAGTATCTTCTTTGCATCTATGTTGTACAAAGGAAAATGAGACTGTACTCCAAAGAACAAACAAACTGGACATTCTCAACATAGAAAAAAAGCATAATTCCACCTTTAAAGATGTCTTATAATGTGACAGATACAGTCAAATATCACATAATCTCTTATCTCAAAGGACCACTAAATAAAAGAAAAATGATTCATTTTTTTCCAAGGCCAGGTCTCACTATGCAGTACCCACTATACAGCCCAGGTTCCCCTCAGACTCAAGGTGATCCTTCTGCTTCAGCCTCCTGAGTGCAGAAATGACAAGTGTGTGCCACCACAGTTGGTTCAAGAAAAACGATTTTTAAGATGCACATTATTGGCATAGGATATCTAAGAAGAGGCAAGAATCTCCTTTCTGCAGAAAGCTTCTGTAACCACACTGTGATTATTGGTGAGAGCTTGATGTTAGTGAATCCCAGTGGGTCACAGGAAACAGTGGCAACAAAGTATGCAACATCCAAAATAAAGAATCTGGGAGCAAAATGATAAATGAGCTGCTTCAGAATGTTTAGACCAAAAGTAGCACCTGAAGGAAGAACAGTGACTGACAAGAGAAATGCATTGAAATACTGAATATTCTGTGTATACAGAAGTCAAAATTACTCTATCAGCATAAAGCAAAGATAGCATTCTAAGATGATACCCTAATCCTCCTATTTCTTACCTGATATCCTCTGACATGCACAGGTTGACCCCCAAAATTTCCTCCCAGCAGCATTTCGCAAACAGTGTAAATAAGGTCATTAAATGGTCTTTACTGAAAGGTTTCCTATTCACAGAGCTTTTCAGTGAATTTATTTTCAAGCATCAATCATAGAAGTTGCTGAATATTAAATCCAGGATACATGTACCTCCTGGACACTTTTTTGTTGTTTACACTATCCCATGATGGTATCTATTAAAACAAATTTAAAATTTTAGTGTCTTCAAACACATCTTTATAAGTGTAGTACTTTAAGGATGCACAGCAAAATCCCAACAGCATGTAAATTACCTGCTTTCACGTGAAGTACATCACTTCCTCCATCACAGTCCACTGGCCAAAGCAAATTATATTCAATATTAATTGGAGGGAAAATTATATTCTTTCCACCAAGTAAAATGATGACAGTTTAGATATTGACAGAAAAATAATAGAATGTATCACACAAACTTTCAATTTCAGGAAAATGATTGAAGGTAGTAAGTAGATAATACATTGTATACGAGAGGGTCCCATATTGTGTTAAATAAAAAAAGACAAATCAGTAAACCATATGCTAGAAAATGATAGATCAACTGAAATTCTCATGACTGAAATGATCAGTGAGATTCCAATTGATATTTCCTAGAACCAGAAGCTGACAGATGAAACATAAGAAAAAATACAAACCTTAGGGGTTTAATATTTTCCAAAAATCAGGTAAGATAAGTAAGGAGGAATACAACAGTGAAGAAAATGGAAATGAACATAGACAGAAAAAAGGAAATCACTGTATAAAAGCCACTTTCTTGGAATTAGGGCTTGATCATCAACTTTAAAATAGATAATGAAGCTAGGAGTGGTGACATGCACCTGTAACTCCAGCACTCAGGAGACTGAAGCAGGAGAATTGCTGAGAGTTCAAGGGCAGCCTGGGCTGCAAAGTGAGTTCAAGGTAAGTCTGAAATGTATAGTGATACCCTGTTTTAAAAAGATGTAAATAAATAAATAAATAAATAAATGTTATTGTTATAGTGTGGTCAGATGGCCCCACTTAGGTCTCATGAAATCATGGATGGGGCTGAGTCTGAAGTTCGTGATTGGTTTGCTGTCTGGCACTGGGATTGGTGGTGTGAGTATGGCACCCCCCCAGGGGTGGAGCCAACATACAATGTAAGGGCGGGAAGAAGGCATGTCTTCCCTCTTGTGGGTTCATGCCTGCGGTTTGTGGTGGCCATGAGTGGTGCCCCTGCCATGCCATGCTGCCTTGGAGCCAACTGAGTATGGACTGAAACCCCCAAGAACTGTAAGAAATAAACCTTGCTTTCCCTAATTTTGGACATCAGGTGCTTTGTCTCAGCAATGAGAAAATGTAACCAAGACAGTTAGGAACTTGATTTAGAAGTAAGGCCTCTGTAAACAATAAATATAAAAACAGATACTGTTTAAAGGTTATTCTGAATTCTTAGAGACATAACATTTACCTTAATGAAGTTAGTCAGTTTTAATTTTATAATCATGAATTTGTCCTCTGTATTCATTTACTTTCTAGCTACAATTTGCTAGTTTGAAAACACTCACATTCTCTTAATGTTTAAGGACACCAAATATTTAAATGACAAAATATGGAAAAAATCAACATAATAAAAAAATCATATTTTGACTCACAGTTTCAGAGGTTTCAGTCCATGCTGTCTTGTTTCTGTGACTTTGGTCTTGTGATAACACAGTGCATTATAGCAAGAGACCACAATGTAGTAGGCTGCTTAATCCACTGCAGTAGGAAAACATAAAAGCAAGAGGCAATGGGGTGATTCCCAATTTCTTCTTCACGGAAATGCTGCCTATGACCCAACTTTTTTTCACTGGTCTCCATCTAAGGGTTCATCATCTCCCAGTAATGCTACAGGCTGGTGTACGAGCTTTTGACCTGTGGTTTTTCAGACCAATCAAAACTCAAATCATACCAACAAGCCATAGAACTCTCCATTTAAAACTGATATTACTTTCTAGAATCTTTAAAATCACTTTATTGAAGTAAAAATTGACATATAAAAAGTAGTACACATCTAATTTATGTATTTTGAGTTTATGGATAAATATAAACCTTGGAAACACTGCCATCTTCTAGGCCATTAACATGTCCATTACTCAGACTCTACATATATTTTTAAAATGCATGCTACTCATACTCAAATATATTCAGGAGTCTTTGATATAGTAGTCACTGTTAATAATTAATACTATTTTCTAAATTATACCTTAGATAATACAAAAACATTTTCATAGTTTAAATACATGATTCTGAATTCTGTTACTGTGCTTTTGTATATATTAATATAACTATTGAATGAAAGCAGAGTTGAAAGAGTGTTGTTAACATTGATAAAGACATATTATTTTATCCATGCTGAAATTAATGAATGATTTGGCTTTAAATTTGGAATATATCTTCTGAATTACTATTTAAAGGCAGAAACAGGAACCTTAATTTAGAATGCTTGTTCTACCAAGTTACTAGGTATGCATCTTTCAGTAATGAAATTTCCTTCCTCTCAGCTTGCTTTTCCTTGAAATAGCCACAATGTTAGAGTCTACTTCATAAAACTCCTTGAAAAATTAATTGTGACAACCTATCAGAAGATCTAATTGATATTCTTAGCAGGTTGTATGTATTTTAAAAGAATATGATAAACAAGACAAACATTAAAAGTTTTTTGAAAGTACTTAATCTACAAAGGTAGCAGAGATATTTTCAAAAGTATTCTTCCTTCATGTCACACTGAAAGCTTAATAAATAGCCCCTACCCCTACAGATTACAATATTTGTAAAGTTTTGTCAGGATTTCTTTCTCACATAGCCTCTTATGATATATTACTGTTCAATCACTTTCTCCAAACTTACCCTTCTGTAACTTCATTTGTCGTATGTTTTCTATTTCTTATGTGTAGCTTTTATTTGTGTGCTTCATGTAATGAAAAAAAATTCCATATTTTAAGTTATACAATTTGTTTTGTATATTTACATGCTGTGATAATGACTGCAATTAAGCTAGTTAAGCATTCATCATATCACATAATGTTATATTGTTTTCCCTGTTTTAGACACTAACAACATTTCAGATCTACCTTCTTAGTAAACTTCAAGCATATGATATAGTATTGTTAATCACTTTCAGAGTACATTTCTAGGATTTATTAATTTCATGAAACTGAAATTTAATCGAAGTTTCACAATTTTTCTCTCCACACAGCCTTCCAGAGGCAACCAGTACTTTACTCTCTGCTTCACTGAATTTGACTATTTTAGAATCCATACCTAAGTGAGATTATGTTATATTCCCATTTGGGATTTTGGTTTATTTCCCTTAGCATAACGTCTTCCAAGTTCAACAATACTGTCCTAAATATCAGCATTGTCTTCTGTTTTAAAGTTTAAAAAAGTAATATATTCTTTTCATATACATTTGTTTCCTTCTTTCTCTGTCCATCCACTCATTGATGGGCATATAGGTTGTTTCCATATTTTGGCCATGGTGAATAATCTACAATAAATGTGGAATGCAGGTACTTCTGCCACATACTGATATTGTCTCCTTTGGATAAACACCCAGCAATAAAATAACTACTCTATAAAGCAGTCCTATTTTTAATATTTGGAGAATCGTTCATACTATTCTCCATATGTTTACACAGTTTTTTTTTTTTTTTTCTGGCACCAGGGATTGAACTCACAACTTCTTGCCTGGCAGGCAGGTGTTTAAGCCACTGAGCCTAACTCCCAGCCCTAGTTTTTTGAAACAGAGCTCAGACCGGCCTTGCACTCACATTGAAGCTCAAGCTGGCCTGAACTTACAATGCTCCACCTACCTCAGCTTCCCAAGTGCGGGATTAAAAGCATGCGCCACCATTCCCGGCTCTGTTTACACAGTTTTTATCTCCATTAACAATGTTAAATGATTTTGTGTTCTTCACGTAGTCAGAAACACTTGTTTTCTAGTTGATTTTTTAATAATCTGCATCTGTGGTTT
Source organism: Dasyprocta punctata (assembly GCA_004363535.1). Classification (NCBI taxonomy): domain Eukaryota; kingdom Metazoa; phylum Chordata; class Mammalia; order Rodentia; family Dasyproctidae; genus Dasyprocta; species Dasyprocta punctata. The sequence goes on from RJWM01022599.1 coordinate 32,171, forward strand.
TAAAATTATATTCCTGCGATAATTAGTACATTTTCTCAGCTCTCTGTTGACAAGTTTAATATCTACTTTTCAACAATACCTATTCTGGTATTTTTCCCAAATGTAATTTGATATTTGTTTGGATTTTTTTCCTATTGAGTTTAATGAGTCCACAGAATATTTTCTATACTGATTCGTAATCAGACATATGGCTTATGAATATTTTCTCCCATCTTTAGATTTCTCTTCAGTTTTTTGCTTATTGATTTTGCAGTACAGCATCTTTTTAGTTTTCTGCAATCCAACTTGTCTAATTTTCTTTGTTCTGGTGCTATTGGTTTATATACAAAAAGTTTCAGTTCCCAGACCAATGTCATGAAACTTTTTCATAGTGATATTAGAGTTCAGGTAGTATATCAAAGTCTTTGGTGCATGTTGAGTAATATTTTATTTCTTAAACAATTTAGTTTATCAATTTGTGTCCTTTATTTTTGTATTCCTTTATAGGATCAAAGAATTTCATAAAAATAATATAGATAATTGGTTTCATAATTGTTATTATATAGTGATATTAACAATAAGGTTACAATTTAAAATTAAATTAAATGTACGAAGTAATGCAATGTAACAAGGAAGGCAATTAACTAATATACCAAAATAATATGAGATCAATGCTATTGTTTATTATTTTATACAGTCACATAAGCCTCTTACAAAATGTAAGAGAGAAAATGAATTCAACAGGATAGTCCCAAAAGGTAACATACATAGAGAGAGTTAAAAGAGAACTAACTTTGATAGATTGCAAGTGAAGATAGAGAAGGATAAACACAGAAGAATAAGATGAGCAGGGCATGAAGACACAAATCTGTAAACCTACCACTTAGAAAGCTGAGGCAGAAGGATTACTGTAAGTCCAAACCAAGCCTTAGCTACAGAGTGAGTCCAAGTTCCCCCTGAAATACACAGTGAGACTCTCTCAAAAGAACAAAGTGAAAATCTATGCAAAACCTATTTTGAACATGATACCTAA